>JBBPCS010000037.1:8394870-8441236 GCA_037974645.1 Hollardia meadi | reverse complement strand
CAGTATTTATTTTAATAGATGTTGACACAGAAAACACTTAAGAGTTTGAATAACTGGTTACCCGACATTAGTTTCTCCTCGCTCACCAAAGTTAAACTGATCTCAGGCTCCAAAAAGTCCAATTAGAACCTGCACAACAGCTGACAGGACACATGCTATATGCACGTTAATGTTTCTTGGTCCCTGAGTTTACATTTGTAAGAAACAAGTTTCAATAATACACAGTTTCTCCTATCACACCTCAAGCTTTGTCCTGTTAATAGACCTGCTTTTTCCTCATCTGGCAGCGAGGACACTTCTGTAATCGTGCAGGAAAAGATGAATTCCAGGGAGGCTCTTGGATTATGTCCCACTAGCCGATGTTTCGCGTTGTGAGGACGCATAAAACCTCAGAATCTGAGTCACTCCCTGATGTCCTGCCTGACTCAGACGAGGCAGGACAAAGGAGAAGACACACAAACATACATTTCAGGCGAGCTCACTGAGTCAGTCTTTCTCAGTGGCAGTGTCTTCACTCGGCCGGCTGGCTGCCGTCCAAATCAGCTTTTAAGTGTGGTGACCCTGGGATCAGGCCTGCATGCCTTCCCCTTTAGCTCAGCCCAGATCAAGAAAATACTTTGAGCTTTGAGATGGGGCATTTCTGCTTAACATATCAAATCGGGGCGTTTTAGGAATTTCTCTACATATACATTACACACACACACACACAAAAACTATTTTCCAACCCAGTTTTAGCCCCTGGTATGCTGCCTCTTGTCCAATGTGCCCAATCAGAAGGACTGTGGGTTTCTAATACTCTCTAAGGGAGATTGTGAAAGCCGAGTTGTTCTTTGTGTGTGATCCCATTATGTCTTCAAGTTCAGGCTGAGACATCGACGGGTACTTTGTGCTGGTTGCTGATGAAAGCGGGTCTGTAAGTGAGAGAGCAGCCACCAGAGACACAGGTAACGCAGATGGAAGAAGCAGCCATCCCTACCGGGCCTCCCTTCCTCCTCATTTGAAGCTCCACTGCTGAACTGTGACCCATCAAGACACTCAGCCAAGACGCATAATGACCCCCACCCAGGCTACCACCACATGCATACAAATTAAAGGGCAATATGAGAAGCGGACATCTGCTGCACATCCGAACCTTCATTAAATATTTGAAGGGGAAAGCGACAAAAAAGAATTCACTATGATCCTTTTTCCACTGAGAGAAGTTATTCTGACTGACAGGGAACGCGTGATTGTGCAGTTTAGGCTCTGTAAACTGTTATACAGCTCAGGACAACTGATAGCAATTGTTTGGTAAACAACACTGGATTAAATGGGATCATCTGGTTTTAAAAAAAATCCTCTTATCCTCCAAAATAATTGTAAAAACAGGATGTTCTGTGAAATGGACACATCCCATGTATCTGGCTTTGCCATCCACCTTATTTCTAGCCACCATGATACGTTACATGAATTATTGGCATCTTGTCACTGAACCAGAACTGGCATTTTCCATGGTAACGGTACGCTTAAGCCTCTTTCCTATAGCGGTTTGAAGGTAAAAAAAATGTGGGAACACCACCTCATACATCTGCCTTCTGTTATTGGGTATGGGAGGACGACCTGAAGAAGTGACCTCAGATAACGTCCACTAGCATATTTAGCTAATTCTTGACTCCGTTGCTGAAAAGCTCTTGAGGCGTATCAGTACTTCCACGGTAATGGAGGAGGTGGAACACGGCATTCTCTACCTTAAAGCAGACATAGAGCCTAGTCAGAGCCTTAAAGTCCAACATCACTGGGTTTTAGTTTCAACATCAGGTGAATTACAAACGGCTCGGTGCTCATGTGTTGCAGGGTAGGGTGATCTGCAGCCACGCAGCTGCAACACTGTGGAAAGTAAAATGGTCTCATGGTTTTGTGAACTTTTTTCATTGTGTTTTGTAACGACAGTTAGACGTAGCCCAACCACAAATTTGGATGGCGATGGAAACTGTGTCGTTGGTCACAGTGTTTTCTCGGAAGGAGTCTCGCCTAGCCTCTGGAGGACCTGTCCCACCAAGGAAGGATCCTTGACTTTGAGAAACGCCCACAGTCAACGAGTAAGAGCGACTGAGAAAATGAAACCAAAGCTAAAAACAGATGTTTTCGTCTGAAAAAAATGCTTAAGTCATGTTGTAGCTCAGAGCTGCTGTTCACAAAGGAAACTGACTCATATCTCTGTCATCCTATTAACACTCAACAACAACTGTTTGTGACATTCCGCGTGTTATGAAATACTCAGGCTGGTATTTATAGCAATTGGGGGTCATTACAACTAAAAATAGGTTCCAGCATTTTTTTCCCAACATGTGAAACATGGCACCAGTTTATTTAGTGAAATTATTTTGAGTAAACACTAAATTTAGCAGAACTTTTAAGAATAATCATGGCTGCTAAGTTTGTCTACTGTGCATTTTGAGAAAGAAACCAATAAAAATCCAGTGTCTACAGACAAAGGGAACATTGTTTGTTTGTTTGTCCTGGCAGCGTATCCATGTTAGCAAGTGTTGTTGGTGATGCCCTGTAATTTCCAGCTGTGTCTGCTGCTGCAGACTGGCACCGCTCAGCGCCCAGTGACATCAGCTCTCTGGGCACGAAACCCAAAGATGACCTATGTTTAACCAGCAGCAGTCGCTCGATCAGCAACATAAAGACAAACGCTGCACAAGACCAATGTGCAAACAGTACAAAATGTGTGCTGACTTCTTCTCTGACTGTTTGTCCAGGTATTGGGCAATTCTGGGGGTGAGCTGTGTTGCAATGAAGCTCGTATAGCAGCCTTATATGGAAGTGACCTGGTGGGGGTGTTCGTCCCGTTAGTACATGCCTCTCAGGGCTTGAAAACACTGGTGAATTTAGGTTTTGGTAACAAAGGAGCCTACTGTCGTGAGATTTTTTAAGTTTTATTATCTGTAAATATGCAGTAAAGTCTCATAAACCCCAGGTAAAGGTATAATTTGAGCTCAGACACAGACACCTTACTCAGTAACAACAAGTATAACAGCCTCCATCTATGCCAGGAAAAACATTAGTGGTCCTCGTCTCAACATTAATGACACTTTTGTGTGAATTAAAAAAAAAAAAAAAAAAGCTAAGATTTTGGGTAGGTTTGTGATTTTTGGAGGTTTTCAGATAAAAGGCAGAATGATTTAGCCTTTATCCTTTAATCTGATCTCTAATCATCATTATCACATCTACAATAAATCATCACATCCACACCTTGCTGCTTCTCTCCGCTGTCTTGAATTGTCTTCAATAATTAATAGGAGTGCTTTCCTCTTCCGTGCTTGAAAAAATCCTCATCTTACCTGGAATGAAACTATCCACCTGCCCCCACGCTCCCCTTTTGATTAAACCAGCCAGGCATGAAACAAAAGCTGAGCCCATGACTGTGGAAGGAAGTTGAACCATTCAGAGGAATGTTTCACTGTCACCTCTTTCGTTTCGAGTCCAAAAGTAGGTGGTCTATTTCTGAGGAATAGATTTTGTTCGTCCTGAGGGGGCACAAGCTTACTGTAATGATAGGCAATTCTTAGTGACTTTGGGGTCTTCGATTTCACACAGAAGACAAAAGCAGCTTCTCATTCTGAGCCAACAACATGTCAATTTTGATGCTAGCAGATATTTAGCAAATTCATTAGTAGTAGGGTAAAATTCCTTCATCTCATCATGTATTACTGTTATAAATAGCCATTTCAGTACAACATACCAACGGACAGAGCTGCTAAATAAAGGCCTGGTACGGTTGTTGATTGCATCCATGTGTGTTTTGGCAGTAAATTATGTAGATTATGGGAACAGTGACACAAATAGTTCTGGAGGATTCAGTCCACCCCCAGTTATATCACAGGTCTGAATAACATACCGGTAAGTTTTGTTTAGTCTCACCACTGCCGACTTTAAGGGTGACTCATTCAAGGTTTCGTGGCCTCATGAATTCAGAGGAAAACTCTCTGTGAAGCTAAGTACAAATGTTTGTGTGGTGTCATACATTTTTACTCTAGTCTGGATAAGTTACGCATTCATTGTATCATACAAAGTCATTCTGAGAGAGAGAGAGTTCTTCCTCTTGATGGGGAAGGCAGACAGGAAGTCGTGTGATGGAGTTTTTCCTCTCTGTGATGATAGACAGGCTTATCAGTAAAGATGGCATCTCAGACTGACGGTGACTCCGTCTGTCATATCCCTAAATCTGTCGTGTTACCAAGATAAATGTGGGCCTGACTGACGAAAGACAAAACAGTATCCTTCAATGACATCAATACAGGAGACAACCCATGTATTTATCAGTATACTACATACAAAATCTAAAATAAACAATGACAGTATCAAGAAGGCTGTTTGCTAGATTTCATTCTTTAACTCAGAATGCCACAGAGGAAAGAAAATAAAATATATTTGAAAAAGCTCCACGTTTAATGCAGATTTACTTCCATTATTAATAAGCATTGAAAAAAGAATTTCATCAAATCGCGATTTTACTTTCAAGTGTTTAAATTGCATTCATTTAATCCCAAATTTAGAGTTGAGGTAGTTTCATTTTCTAAATTAATTAATTGGAAAGAAACTTGCTACAGACATTCATGTCCCCCCTTAGAATAAATAACTTTGGTAGCCATCTAGCAATCATCAGGTCAAACTTTCATTTGTCCAGTGCATTTAATTATGACCAAATACCTTGATACTCCCATCAACCTCAGCTGTAGCCTACATTGTGTTTCGTGTAAGTGAATGTCTGTGGCTGACAACACGGCACCAGACAACGCAATAAGAAATGTGCTTACGTAGGTAACGTTGTGAAACGGTGGGTTGGTTAGGATTTAGGAAACGATCATTTTGGCTAAAATAAGTATGTTTAACATTTAATTACATAAGTTAAATTAAACTAACATAAGCGGTCCCATCACCGTTCAAGTGCACTGCAGTATGTACACCGGTAAGTACAGTATCAGTCAGTGAATGCATCACTGTTCATACATTGCGACTAATACTGATTTGGACAGTGACAGTGGTGATTCAGAATCATTATTTCACTTTAAAGATAAATTATTGAATGTGTGCTCATTCAGAACACCTCTACAAGGTAGAAAAGCCTCTGGAGTTGAGTCACTGACATTCTGAAAATAAGGAAAAACAAACTGTTGTCTCGACAGGAGCTTTTGTTTGTGATGATGGAATATTAGTCTTGTTCAGGGACAAAGAAAGAGCACAGCAGCATCACACTGCCCTCTATGTACCTTCCTTTGTTGAGTCTATCTAGCTGATAAGACTGACACATTCTTAGCTGGTGATACAGATGCTGCAGGTATTTGTTGTCGAAATCACACTCATCATCTCTCCTAGAGCCCTACAACAAAAACATTACGGGGTCTTATCTCAGTGGAGGTCTTTGCTGGTAATTCCAGAGCTGTTTTCTCACAACTCGTAGACGTCTGATCGGCGGAAACCATAAATTCCTCATCTTGTGATAACCAGACTACTGCTGCTCGTGTTAAACTGACATTTCATAGCTTACCTGGACTTTAAAAATAACTGTGATGGAAACAGCCCCGTGTCCTGATAGCCTGAGCGTAATCTACACAGCAGTTTTATATGGGTCATTGTGTTCCCCCCCCCCACCTACAGAAGGCTCTTTAAGACCAGATCCCAGACAGCGACAGGCCTGTTGGGACTGGATGGCTGCTTGACTGATTCAAAACGTGCCGGGAACATTTATGCTTTTGGAAAGTTTGGTGTTAAGCTTGTCTGCATCACCCACATACTGCTGGCACCCATCCTTTTCCACTTTCCCCACTTCCCAGACAGTGTATAGTGACCTTGGAAAGGATATTCTCTGGGTTAGACGTGAAGTCTCTGATTTTGGCTGTTTCCTGCATGAAAACAGGCCATGCTACATTTGTTGCACTACTGTTATTTTATATTATACATGTCATTTTTGAAAAATTGACTCAATGTCTACTTGATGGATTGCCATAATATTTTGTACATGCATTCATGGTCCGCAAAGGATCTAATCCTTCTGACTTTGGTGATCCCCTGACTTTTCTTTAGTGTCACCAGCGAGGTTGACGATCTAGTTTTAAAGATGTGCAGGGGAGCTGCCTGTGTGGGCACGGCCACGGTGATACAATCACTTTCCCCCCAATTATGAGAAAAGATCTTCTAATTATGTGATGAGGATTTTGTAATTAGCCGACGTATAAAGTTAAGGTTACCTCGTTATCAGTAGTCTCTAACCCAGGCTACAGGATAAACCTGTATTAACCTGACCTGCTGGAAGACGCAAGAGAAGTTAAACCAATACAAGATGCTTCATGGATATAAATTAATTTGAAATGCATCCAGCCTGGCTCATGTATTAAAGGTGCTGTTGATGGATTTCCGCGTATGGTCATATGGTTACATACTTACTCCACGAACAGTTATGCAAACGTTATTAATCATGACTGTTGACATGACATCAACATTTCCCACAGAGGTGACACCACGTCAGCCAAAGCACAGTCGTAAAAAGCATCATCTATAAAACTTATTACTCAAAATCTCCATTAAAATGTAGCCTGTACATTTGAAGTATCAAGATAAACAAGCTCATAATTCAAGCTCCTTTCTGTGGCCGTGCAGTGGTTCTACTGAGCAGTAACCAGCATATGGAAGCACAATCCCAATCTCATCATTATGAGATCTTTTCTCGTAAATTAGGAGATACTAACTCATAATTACTTCAAGTTAAAGCTGTATATTTATATGCAGCAATAGAACAATGAATCGCCCAACACATGTATGTACAGATATATAACACGTTAACACAGGTTTGTTGAAGAACAAAATGTTAACTGTATACCAGTATTAGTCTATTCACATCAAATAACTGTAAAATAAGAAAGTATATCCGTATGTGCTTCATTAATTCTCATATTGACATAGTTTATAGTGTTATAGAATTCCTGAAATTCAGTTAGGGCCTTTTGGTTTTTCTGTGACTTTTATTGGCCCTGCCTGGCCCCCCCATGATGGATGTCTTGGGGCGCCACTGGAAATGTGTGAAGAAGTAGATGGTGAGCATGGTACGTGCCAAACATCAACATCAACACAACATTCTTGGGGAACTTTTCACCAAAATTGAATCAAAAGTTAAATCTAATACCCGTAAAAATAAAAAAAAATAAAAAATGACATTCTCATAGCCTCAGCTGCACTGTATTTACTGCTAATTAGCAAATATGCTAACACACTAAACTGAAATTGTGAACATGTTAAATATTGCACTAAATAAAAGCACATTAGCGTTGTCATTGTTAGCATGCTGGTGTTAGCATTTAGTTCATAGCTGTAGCCCACCAGTGCTTTGTGCAGCCTGACAGAGCTGTTAGCATGTTTGTATTAACACACCTGTGGCTAGTTACACTTAAGCTTTCTTACTGCCTTATTGAAAATGCTCAATTTCTGGCCTCCTGCCAAAGTTATTTTAGCTGTTTTTAATTAAACACTTTTCCTCTTTTTGTCACCACAACAATGCGGTATTGTTGTTTCTCTGCAATAAAAACCCCATCAAAGTAAAAATCTTATTAGTGAAGACAAGTAAAATTATACAGCTCCAGTAACTCCCCGACATCAACCAAGAGGTAAAATCTGTTTCCCCCGAGGAAAAGTTGCTCCCAATGAAAGACCAGATCCTCCCACGTGGAGGAACATGAAGCAGCTCGTCCTCGCCGTAATGACTCACCCACACTGCTCGGGTCTTGAGCCTTATTGGCTAAACATTTCTAGCCAGTAGCAAAGGTTTAGGTTGTCCTTCATCAGAATTACGTCGCCTGAAGCAATATATGATCTCGATCCGGGTTTCCCACAGTTGAACTGCAGCATGTGGTCACTCAACACTTTTTTGATGTAACCCTTCAAAGAGAGAAGATCCCTCTAATCACAGAAGCCCTGCTCTACCACACACTGCAATAAATTACCAAGTCTAATACATAGCTGTTAATCATTTGTGTCATTTTGTTGTCATCTCCAGGATTACAGAAGCAACCGAAAGTAAAAATATGCCGGGGGGGGGGTATTTTGTTTAAAGGGTAAAATAAGAAATGAGCTCCGAAAGCAGCATCAAAATTTGGAGTTTTCATTGGAAGATAAAGGAGGATAAATATCAAAAAACATCAAGACATTGTTGGGGCAGGTTTTGATGCAGGTGTAGCTGTTGGTTGTGGTCAAGCGCTGGGAATTTCAGGTGCAGCTATTTTCATGTGGAGCCAAAGAGAGATCAAAACCCCTCGTTCATTCCCTCGGTTTAACTCGCGCCACTTCAAACGGGGTTGTTGTTTAAACTGCGATTGTGAACACCTGCCTGCAGAGAGCCCATCAAAGGTGAGCTACAATAACCCCGCTTGTGAGTCTCTGGGAACACCTTGTTCTCACTACAAAGGGGATCAGAGTACCTGCCCTCGTGAACTCTGTCTGACTTTTGATTTGTGTACCAGTACTGCACCAAACAATAGAGCTTCAGTGTTTGTTGGGCATACAGTTGGTACTGCTAGCACCAGTGTTTCCATGTCTCTTCGCTGTCAGTCAGATCACTTACATGGACCCATAACACAAGAAATTTGGGCGTATGAGTTGATCATTTCATCAAAGTGCTGCAGACTGTGTAATCCAGATCTACAAATACTTAGGAATACTTTTATTTGATGATAGATTTAGTAAAAGTCATTTTGAAAAAAGGCCCGGTAGCATCTATTTTCTACGTAAATTAAACTCCTTTGGAGAAGATGAAACATTTAATACTTATTTCATAGAAAATATTTTGACTTTGACCCTTTGTCAAAAATGATGAGAATCAATCACATGGTGTTGTTACTTCAGCTCAGCTCTAATTATCCATTGTACTGCTTAAGTGACTTAAAATTAAATGGTTCACAGTTTTTCAGCTCTGTCTTAAAACAAGGTTTCACTTGATGATTCCTCCTGTTCATATTCCTGCCCTTACTATCCCTCCAGCACAGCTCAGCAAGGAACACTGTACAGGGAAAACACAAAAAGGAAATGTTATACTATAAAGACTGGAGGCACTTAGCGTAGCTTAGCACAAAAAAACTAGAAATGGGGGGAAACATAAAGCTTTAACAGCGTTAACACTTGTGCATTTCAATGGTTTTCACATTTCTTTGTGTTTTAATGCACGTGAATAGATTGCAAATACAAACAGCTGGAGGACAACAGTCTTTGTGTAATACCAAGGCAGCGGAGTCATCACACAGCCGGTTTGTTCCAGTTAATGCCCTCACTGTGACAGGGGGATGTTAGCCAGATGAGGGGGCTTTACTGATGACTCACCTGAGTCAAGGCCATCTGCCTGAAGGGGGGCAACGACAAAAAAAAAAAGAAGAAACAAAAAACATGGCAGATGAATAGGTTCATGGGGAGGAGATATCTCACCTTGCAGATTCAGTTACACCGTGTCAAAAATGAGCACAATAGGCTCAATATACACGAGATTAAAAAAAAAAAAACCCTTCACGTAATAGGTCCAGAATGCGGCAGGTCCGTACAGAACCTCGGGCTGACTCTGTGGGCGAGTCAGCCATGAGTGCATCCAGGATACAGTGACGTCTCACCTTGCACCCAAAAATCCCCATTTGAGACAAAAAACATTTGTCAAGGGAGAAGGGGGATTTTTTTTTTCTTTTCTGATTACTCCGACTGACAGTTCAAAAGTATGCAATGACAGATGTGCTGGGTGATCATGACAACAGCACTGAGTCAGGAGTCAAACACCAAAATTGTGTCATAAAAAAAGTATTTTATTGTCATTGTAATCACCCTCTACCACACTAAAATGTTGTTGTTTTTGTTGTAGATATCTAAACATGGATATGACTGTCGGGAAAGAAAGCCCAGCTCTGTTGTGGCAAGGACACATTTGGAAAAATGGGAGAAGGAATCCACCTACTGGCCAACTGAGGGAATCATCTAACTGATCAAAGCAGTTTCCCACTTGGGATAATATCTCAAAGAGGGGAGGCATTTTACATGACATTTTAATCTACCCACTTCAGCAAGGATCATTAATTATGTTTTGACCTAATTCTTGTTTGACCTTTATTTTAGCACCCAGCCAGCGGTTCATTAAATCTACTCGACGGCAGGCTGCATTTGATGTGTTAATAACTTGTTTGTTTCTCCATGCGCTCCTTCATGTGGATTCTCTTGGGAATAAAGGGAAAAGCAAATATTTCACAGCTCGTGTTTGCGGTGGTTATTGGCTGACCGAAAGGCGAGAGTTAAAAGTGAATACATCTTTTGTTCTCGGATCCATGCGCGGAGACAGTTCTGGTCGATTCAAAGATGCAGGAAGCTCGTGGGAGAGTCAAAGGGCTCTTTCATCCCACTGCCATGACCACTTGACGTGTCCACTCCTTCATCTCCACCCCCCGCCCACGTCACGCCACCTCTCTCCACACCTAGAATTCATTCTACCTGCTCTGGTGTTGTTTCATTAGAGGGAGGCATTTTGGACTGATAAACTGGGCACTTAGAGGGTTAAATGAGGACTGGACCTGAAGTTTCTGTAGAGTCTACTGGATTTTATTTGTCCTTTATGAAACGTGGATCATGAATAAATGTGTTAAGTTCAAATGTCAATGGTTTTTGACATTATTTAGGTTATTCATAAACGTTAAGGGATGGAGATGATTTTTTTTAAACCTTTTTACCCAGATTTAAGATGAAAAAGTGTATTTGCAGATTTGTACTGTTGTACTCTGTATTTATAGATATTTTTCTTATAGGTTTTGTATAAACTAAGGACAATAACATTTTGTAAATAGTATTGTTGACACATTTATCACGATAGATCAGTGTGTTGTGTGCTCAGGCACTGCCCTGATGAAAAAACGTTTGGTGAGTAAAGCATGAGAAGAGTAATGCGACATATGTAAAAACTTAACAAAAAAACAAACAAACAAAACTGTAAGACAAAAAAATAGACACAATATCAGATATTCACTACATGATCATTGTGGCCAAAAGGATTCACAATAACGATATTATCCCGATATCTGTAGTGACAGAGTGTAGGGGGGTGGAGAGAGTGCGTGACCATAACTGTACAAAAGTGTACAAAAAGAACAATTACACTTAAATAAATAGTGGAAAGGCAATGAGATTAACTGATAAACAGAAGATCCACAACATGACATCTGCCCTGGATTATTTACATGATATCATCATGTGTGTACTATGAACACAATATCAATATTTCATTCAGATATCTGTGTATCACAACATCCCTTGGAGCAAACAGGCACTAACAAGATAAAGAGATAAGACCAACCTCCTGTGACTGACTCAGCAGACTCTCAATGTAAACACCAGGGTTGTTTTTCTTGAATGAACTTTTTTTTTTAATTACTAAAAACCAAACCAAAGAAACAACACCTATGAAGGTATAGAACATGGACAACACAATTTTAGTGTTTCTTTGTTTGTTGTAAAAGAGATATTGGTGTATTTTTTTGTTTAATCACTTATTCTTTTACTCTCAGTCTAAATAGAATCCAAAAGAGTGCCAGAATTCTGCTATGAGATGTATATTTATATTGTTCGACGTATTATTTACATCTGGACATCTTTGCTTGTAATGTGACCACTGACCCTGGTGATATCACACATGGCACTCTGGGTTTCCTCCAGACCTTAAATTGCATGGTGGACATTTGTGCAGTTGTGCCGTGGATTCTGTTTGAAAAGTCGCAATTTCACAGCAAACAAAGGCTGCCATTTGCTTTGCAAACCAAACATTGCCTTCATTGACTCGTCATGTTCCCCCAGAGACCACCTGTCAGCGTACTACAGAATGAGATGGATGTTTTTTCTTTTGTTGTGTTTCATAGAGAATAATGCCAGAATTTTAAATACAAAGCAGGAAATGCATGTTCGATGCTTAATGCTGTATGATACTTCTCATTTCAGGAAAGGGGTTGGTTACATGTGCAGTAATTGAAATATGCAAGGAAAGATTTATAATGCCCATTGTTTTACTCATAAATGACTGCATTGAGTGATGCTTTAAAACAATACAGTGCATCTAAAAATGCTTAAGTTTAAAGGAAAACCATGCTGTGCTTTTTCCTCTTTCCTTAACATCTTGCCTGAACTTTTTCCTCAGACTTGTCTGTCTCTTTCAAGCCCTCAGGGGAGAGAAAGCTCCAGGATGATGTTTTAAAAAAAGTTAAAGGGCTACAGGGGGAAGATGGAAAGTAAGTATTTCACCAGTTTTGGCAACAATTTACCTTGTTGTACAGTGTATTAACCTGCACATATCACGTAAAACATCAAAATTGTTTAAGTAATCTTATTACATTAAGGATACAAGCATTTACACAGGATTGTTTTGTACATTAGCCTGTTTACATGGTGGCCGAGAGAGCTCAACTTTTAGTTTATTTTCCAACACCACTGGCGAGTAGCCGATTTCAATGACTTTGAGAGTCACAAATGGTCGCAAAATAAGCATGTCCATCACTTTGTTGTGAGTGTTTGCAGTGCACGTGTTTTCTTAATTTGCAGTGCATTGAGCTCTCTCGGCCACCGTACATTTAAATCACACGTACATTACATCATAGTCGATCATTCTGCCAATACCATTTTGCTGCGTTTTAGAACTGTGAATGCATATTCTACCTGATCTGTGGTGGATGACACAACTCTTTATTTAAAGAAAAAGAGAGAATATATGAAAATTAAATGGAAGAAAATGACTGTAAATAAGAGCAAAAACTCACAGGTATCTCCCTGTAACCATACGCCTACCTTACCTTCCAGCAGCTTACTGATGCATTGCATGTCTCATTGCCTCTCTAACAACAACAGCTGAGCTCAGACGTGAGTGTGCATGAACTCCCTTGTGATCCGGCAGCCTATTAAAAGCCACCCTGTTAACATTTGCGTTTGGAGAAAATTCTACAAACTCAAAAGATGTCAAATGTCAGACGTGTCCTCACCCTCATACCTGTGAACTGGGACACTTCTTAAAATACTGCACTCCTCAGAGAAATGTACCAGAACATTCGGTGTCTACGTAAGTCTCAGGTTCCCTGCCTTCCCACATTTTACTTTTTCTTTCTGACACTCAACCATGTGAGAGAAAAAAAAGGAAAGATGTCAGACAAGTGTAAAGCATCACACTATTTAAAATAGCTTTCATCGCTTCTCTGATTCTGGCTGGCAGAGCAATCAGTTTCTTAGGTTTTGAATTCTTTTCAACATTTAGATGTGTTCTACTTTAATTAAAACCTTTGGTAAAGTCATGTTTTGTATGAAAACCTGCCACTAACACTCGCCATTCCTTTGTGCCTTGCTCACTTCCATCCCATCATATAATTTATTATTATATCAGGCGTTTTTGGGGGTGACGTGGCAGGAGCCAATCAGCACCACGGAGGGCTCCTGCATCCATCCGTCATCATGGGCAACACCCCGCTAATAGCTGACATTGGCGTATGAGTAGTAGAAAAAAGTACATCATAACAAATCAATAAATTAACAAATTAATAGTATTGAAAGCAGAGAGAGGGGGAGAGAGAGCCTGATTGGCTGCGCCACGTTCCTTTCCTACAGAGCTCGTGCCACCTGCGCGCTAAGCCTCACATAGCGGTTCTTGTCTGTCGCTTAGCAACCACATTGTTTGGCTCCTGGTCAACTTTTTGTAAAAGAATAAAATTTAATCTTTCGTTATTTATTTTTTTTTAGCTTGTCACAAACAAGTAAAATAATCATGTGTTGATGACGATAATAATTAGCATTTGATTTACAGCCTAGTATCTATAGTAATGTCCCGTGATCAGCTACGTTGCTACGTAACAATTTTGGTGCGACCGCGCACATTTTCTGCGCAAACGCCACTGTCATCTCTTTTGTTCCCCATTCATGAAGCGACGTCAGTGTCCAAGAGATGCGTCAACGTAACCCCCCTCCCTTCACCAAGCGGGCGACTGGCCCTTTAAGGGTTATGTAGCAGGGCTAGCCGATGTAGGACGAGCCGACCGTGCGTCTGCCTTCCTGCTCCTGCTCCCGCTGCCATCCCCATCATGGCCTCCACACAGCCGCCACCGACACCACCGAGGATGAACCGACCAGCCAGCGGCCCTTCCCTTCCCGGAGCGGAGACGGACGTCAAGCCGAAGCAGAGGCACCGGTAGAGGCGAGCCGCGCCGGGGAGAGCCGCCTCACATCCCATGCCACCCCGGTCTCCTCCATGCCTTCGTCTAAAGCCAAGTACAGCTATTCGATAAAGAGGGGTGCGAACCCGGGCGGCGGCGGCGGCGGCAGCGGCGGCAGAAACATGACAACGAACAGGGATTATTCTGTTAATCTCTCGGTGCAGCAAGTGCTGAGCCTTTGGGTGCAAGGCACGACGCTGCAGCACTTCACAGGTATGCGGAATGAGTGCTGTTTTTCATGTGTTCAGCTGTTCATCATCACCATCGGTAGCGCGTAACCCGACTGTATAGTTAGCTGGCATTTTTAGCGCGTCCATTTTAAAGCGGAATAAACCTCCATGTGGTATTTCTATCCTCACATGTTTAGTGAGCAGAAAGGGGCAGAGCATCTGGACCGCTTCAGCTCCTGAATGCCGGGGCCACAATAAAAATAACAAATAAATAAAAACGCCACTCCTGCGTGTCCACGCGTGCGGAGTCAGTGGATGCCATGAAAATAATCACAACATGCGGCTAATCAATCTTTCTGCTGCGTGAATGCGCCTTGACTGTGTAGTAAATTAAGTGTTGAATCCCCCCTCCCCACCTCCTCATCCACCACCACCACCTCCCTTTGTCCTGCAGTCCAGTAATGAAGGGGCAATTAGAGGCAGCATCCTCCACTCTGGGCAGGATGGCTGTCTGGGATGATCTGCACTCCAGAAATATTGAGGATTAATGAGTTTAAATTGAATAAATAAAGAAATAAAGTTTAAATTCATGCTTTTCTCAACGTACTTCTGAATGATAAGCTGTAAACGTGGTTGGGGCTGATAACTGAAGTGGTCAGTTGGCATGACGGTGTAGTAAGGTGCTGTCAGATCTTATGTACACCACCTTTAATTTAATTTGGACACGACTGACAAAGTTTCTACAACAGACGTTCTTTCTCACGCTCTTTTCCTGAGGATCTTTGCTACGGAGGAAATAAAGAATGCAGGAACTAGAAAAGCAGTGTGTGGGCATTTTATCATTTCCTCTACAGGCCTTCTAAACTTCCTCCACAAGAACTTGTCACAAAATAATAATGTTGGCCACCATCTGTTCAAAACATTTTCATAATGTTCTCACTGCCATGTGAAGATAAAAGGGGGAGAAATGTAGGAAAAAGGGTGATGTATACAGGAACAACAGGGCTGAGATTATAGACTATATTGTTGGATTCCTCCCTGCAGAGTGAAGCAATGGCGGACACGTCGCTATGGCTGAGTTGGCACAGATCCATCTTATGAAATGCAGCTGACATCCTGTGTCGAGAAGCACGCCAGGCAAGAATGTAAAAAAGGGGTAGATAATGATGTTGACTCAGCAGGAAGCTGCGGCGCATGTAGAAGTTTTTGTGCAGCAGCGAGTGGAAAGCTGTGCATGAACCTGCCACCTGATTCCCCCCAATTCACCAACCAGGTGAAAAACGACCTCCTGAGACATAAGATAAGGTCAGGACGAGAGTGTGTGAGCCTTGAACAATAAGAGCCACAAACTCCAAAAGCAGATGCTCACTTTTTAAGACATGTCAGCCCCTTAGACCTTTCTGTCAGAACCCGGGGAGTTGCTTAAACAAATGGATTTCATGTTTAAGGTTTGTGCGCTTGCGGCAGTTTCGAAAACCCTGCTGCTAACACGCTAGCAGCTAACTGGGCAGAGGCATATACAGTAGGCAAAGCCAGCGCTAGCCTCTGTGAATACAAAACACAGTCTCTTATAGTTGACAGTACATCGTGTTTCAACCATTGACATAAATAAAGATGGACGACGCGTCTCCACTTCCTCCCATTGTACAAAAATGAAGCCTAAATATCCCGGTTATGAGCGCTGCCATCTTGCGCATTTGGAGCCAGAGTCTGCGCAGTAGCGACCGGACAGCGGAGCCACAGTATCGACTTCCCGCCCGTACACCCGCAGCTGTCAATCATGAAGTTTCACCCCCTTTTTATAGCATTAAATAACTGATTAAAACCAAACTGATCAGAAAAATGAGCACTTGAACAAACATCAGCGTGATAAAAAACTACCTAAATCGACAGATGTCATCTTTGGGGGGAAATGTATTTAAGGTGTACTTTGAGTTTTTAGTTTGGCCCATGTCCTTCTTGATATTATGGAAGGGGAGGAGTTTATGACCTATACTGCAGCCCACCACCAGGGGGCGACCGAGATGTTTTGTTTTGGCTCTCGTGTCGTCCATCTTTATATACAGTCAATGGTTTCAACAAACATCCAATTAATGGCAACAAAAGAAACGGTTTAAAATTAATGGATTGCTTTTTAAACTAAATACGTGAGTACTTGAATTGCGAAACTAACACGTTACATTACTCATTACAACAAAAATGTAATCTGAGTACGTGTTACTTTGTATCCCCAACACTGTCTTTGTTTTCAGGCTGTTTTTGGTTCGCTCTCACATCTCCCCTATCCTGGTTTTAAATCAAAGCAAGCAGCTGTTTTCAGGAAAAAAAAGTTCTGATGAACACTAACCTGCCCATCAAACAGCAGGCAGACAAAGTAAGCGACAAGATGGTGAACATAGTGGAGCGTTTAGCGGCTAAAGAACCAGATGTTTTTCTTGGTAGAGGAGTTGGTAGAGGCCAAAAAACAGAGCCAAAAGGAGAGTAATTATTAGAAATACATTCACAAGGAGGGCACAACAGGAGTCTAAATTAAAGCTATTGTTGCTCTGTGTCTGCAGGACGTGTAAATAGGCAGCTAACGCATTCGCCACAATTTAATAAGGTGATAATATGTCATTGTTGTGTTGACGGCTTCTTTATTTATTTTTTAAGAGTAAATTTAGGACTCACAATGTGAGCACTTCAATAAATTCAGTTAACCGCCCAGCTTTATGGCAGCTTTAACAAATCGGCACCTCAGCTAAACACAATCCAGGAATTAGATGTACAGAGAATAAAGGCGTTTTTTTTAAAGCTAACTTTTAAAAACCGTGCACTGTTCCTTACAAAGATAGTTCCAACCTGTCTCCCTGCACCATGACAAATCTGTCTTCCACCTGGTCTTTGAACTCACCGCCCCTGCAGAGCTCCTGCAGTCTTGCCACGTTGACGCGTTCATGTTCATGCAGCGGCCCGAGAGCTCGTGCGAAAACTGTGACCTCTCATCAGAACGACCAAAAAAAAAAAAAAAACATGATCCCCTGCTTTTTTTTTATGCTTCACTGTTGACAGGCGAGCTCTAAAGCTGCCGTGCTGACAAAGACCTCGGCCTGTAGCTGCGGATTAACAGAAGTTAATGCCGTGCTCCGACTGTGTTTGGCCTCTCGTATCTCTGAACATGACACAGCATCTCTGTTTCTGAGCTGTGACCACCCGCACTGCTGTCACCTGAAATTAAATGTTTGACTCTTCCAACATCTGCTAAACTAAAAAAAAAAACACACCTGCCAAGAGTGTTTTTCTATCAGCTCGAGTACATAACGAGCCGTGTATTTACACCGAAACATTTCACCCTTACCACTTTTCTCTCTCTCTCTCTCTCTCGAGTTGTTCATTTAAATCTTGATCACATTACATCAAGCTTGTAATTCATCACGAAGTGAAACAGAAATCCTTTCACACGAGGCATTTAAATGCAAATGTTATTGGCCAGCATGGCGGGTGACCAGTTTAACCACCACTGACAGATTTTACTGGTTCTCAGCGGGTGTTGGTGTCAGACCCCGTCCATGAGGGTTCAGCTCAACTATTCAGATCACTTAAAAAAGTACCAATATCACAATGATATTCAAAAAAAAAAACAGCATTCCAAGTAAAAGAACCAGTAAAAGTATTTTTTTTTATACATGATCTTAGATTGTTAATGTGTAAGCAGCATTTCATTGTTGTAGCTGCTTGAGGTGGAGCTAGTTTTAAATACTTTAATTGGGTAGTTTAGTCCAGCGGCTCTCAAGCTAGGGGTCAGGTCCCCTCAACAGAGTCACAAGATGAATCTGAAGGGCCATGAGATGATGTTCTGCTCCACAAAATTTGATTTCCTTACATGGAATCTGGTCTTCTCTTGTGAAATGTTGACTAATCTTTGGTGGAACTGCTAATAATTACTATACATCTGAAATCTGCCCATGCTTCTGCTAAGACTGGGAACCATTGGTTTTAATCTAAACGGTGCAATTTAAAGGCAGATCTTAATTTGAAAGTTACCTATACCTACTAGCTATACCTGTGAGATAAATGTAGCGAAGTAAAAAAAAATAAAAAAAATACAGTATTTGCCTCAAGTTACTCTCCACCACTGGTGCTCAGGGTGGCAGTGGTGCGGTTCACTGGACGTTCCCGTCCTCCTGTGGCCCTTCATGCTCCTATGTTGAGCATTGTGTTAATCCGTCCAGGCTTAAATTGGGTGACAGATGCTCAGCCCGGGCAGCCGGGTCCCGATGATGGAACTCAGCGGAGCAGGGTACTTTCCCTCTTTTTGGCTAACGTGGCTCCTCGCTTACTTCTGTCTTAGGATGCCCTTATTCAGTCCAGCGTCATTCTGAGCACAGTTTAAATGAAGTGTGTCAGGGCATCATAGATTGTGACTGATTGTAATAACAACAGATATAAAGTGTAATTAGTTTGTATAGTCTTTTTCATGCTCGGGCTGATATCAGGACTAATAATACGACTCATGATAAAACAACTAATAAGATTCATTTGGAATGAAAACTAAAGAAAGAGGAACAGAATAAAAGCCTTCTGACTTATGAAGAACTGCAGAGTATTTTCTAAATCAAACATACATGGAATCCTTTTTTTATTTTTTTATTTTATGATTAAAAGTGATTAACATTAGAGCCACAGCTGGTGCTGTCATTTGCCTAATCGACCTGTGGTTCCTCTGTCGCTTTGTTCACACAATATCTGCAGAGGCGGAGGTTGCGGAAAACTTTTACGGTATTCCAGTTTGGGAGCATTCACCCATTATTCAAGATGGTTACCCCCCACTGCTGGTCTTGTAATCACATCAGAAAAATATCCTGAATCAGCTTCTTTTGTTCTGTTTCCAATTTGTAGCATTTCACAAACAAGTGACACCAGATACAAAACCATGTACAGCTCTTTATAAAGAAGCTAAATTGATTCCGATAATTCGATTTTGTTTTCACACAAGTGCCAGCGATGGTGGCTTTGCTGCAGTTTATTGACACCTCTGCAGTGGGAGATATCGTAGCTGTATGACATGAATGTTGCATAATCTCCTCCGAGAGCCTCCTCTGTCCTCGACTCCTCTGAGTTCACATTTAAACTCTTGGGACAAGCTTGATGATGGCGGACCTCGATGGATTTCTGGGTCACGGACCAGAGCATGGAGGAGTAGAAAAGGGAGGAAGTATTATTAGCAGAATAGAAAGCACCCACCGTCTCCCTGCTACTCCCTGTATCCTCTGACTCCCACCTCCCACTGTCCCATCAGTCCCTCCTCTCTTGCTGGATGGCCGTTGATGGTTGCAGACTGACAGCAGTTGGCTGCTCTTCGATTCGGCTGCGTGATCTAACAGCGTGATGTGTCCAGTCGTGCAGGACAAAGAGGCTTTGTGTTACCGTGCTGTCACATCTCTCTCCGTCCAGCCTCGACAGCTGATTGCCCGATCAATAAATAGATGCAGGCGCTCATTCGACTGGAGCATCAAGGTTAGACGGATATGCTAAAGTGCTCCCTCTGGGCTTGAGAACTACTTTGTAATAGAATCGTGTCTTCAGATGTTTACGCCACATAAGAATGTCAAATTTCCTGTTTATATCCTCTCACACAAACTAAACAGACTTGGGCTTTTACGAAACATTCCCGGTCATCCTCATTTGTCCTGGAAGCCTCCGTCCTCAGTCGATCTCTTGTCTTCTGGAATAATCTCATGGCCAGCTGGCTTCTCCTTGCTCCCACCTTGCCAGTGGTTCAAAGCAAGTGTGATGAGGCCTCAGGTCTTTATGTAAAGCTGGTTTGTTAGGCAGAAAGAAATAAAAAGAGAGGGATGAAGGGATTGAATGGGGCGAACCTCTGATTTGGTCTAGCTTCTATAAAGATGTTTATTTTTTCTTATAAAGTGAATCATCAGCAGCAGCATTTTTAGTTTCATGGCTGAACAAGCTGTGAAAAACTGATTATTACTCATTTATCTCCAGCTGAAGACGCTCACAATAGGAACCGGCGAGCTCTTGTTTCCGGCGACATCTTCCATTTACTGCTTAACGTCTCGCTCGCAGCGGTTTGAATCATCTCACCTCAGGTCCATCACCACGGTCGGCTGCCTCCTCCACGAGCCCTGACTTGGATCGTCTCGGCTGTAGATTGAAGTCGTCCCTCGCAGACGCGCGCAGCTCCAACAGTATCTGCTCATCCTGATCTGTAGCTGCAGTACGCTCTCTAGACATCTAAATCTTTAGAACGCATCCGGACATCAGCCCACGGAGCCGGATGGCATTTCTCTCTGAGTAATGAATGTGCACGACAAGGACGTCGTATTTTAACCTGCGGAGGGAGGAATATTTATCCTGTTCTTCACTGTGATGAAAATCTGTAAGGATCATTTGATTTTCACTCAGTCTTTGCTTTAAGGACACTGCAGTGATTTAGTATTTAACACTTTTAGCACCTAACCTTTAGTTGGGAGGCAGATTAAACAACATTACACAACAACAAAAGACGTAGATTGATGACATCGTGAAGTAGCGTGGGTTCATGGGAGCTGTTGTCTTCATTGTCGATGAAATCTCTCTACTTTTATTCACGTTTGCTGACTTCCTTCCTCACTCTCTGACTCTCCTGGAAGTTATAGCGACAGGCGGCCAAATGAAACATTACCTTGAATAAAATTATGGATTTCTCTGAGGTTGAACGTTGTTAAGAACATTTGGGATAATGTAAATGCATGACTCAACAAAATGTATAACAAAAGTCTAGTTGTTTTTAGACAACATGTTACATATTATATCTTTAAATACAGAACAGTCGAGGCCAAGATATTCTGACTTGTAGTCCTTAATATGGGTCAAACTCCAAACACACTGGGTCCTTCTGTACATCTCCCACAATGTAACTGGATATCATCATTGATCAGACCTCCTGTCCTGGTAAACTCCTTCGTCTTAAGGAATTAATTCAGTCAAACCCTCTATTTAAGCCTTGAAAGTCATTGAGGTTTCCCTTATTTGCAATGATGTTGAGATACAGAGACAATTATTTACAAAAATATATATATGCAAAGTTACACATTTTCACAGTAAAAGTTCTTAGTGAAAACAATTGCACACTGAGGTAAAGTGATTTAAATCCACCATCCTCCAGTTTCCATCTTTCCCCTTAATTCTCCTTCATGTTTGGTGTGAACAGAAGGGAATTATGTTCATTATGACCTGAGAAATTTTAATATGTTGGACTTTTTTTTTAATCAATGTTGCAGATTGAGAGGGTTTTTTTGCCTGCAGTTGAGAAGTTTAATCCAGAACAATGTGTCATTTCATCAGCTGATACCTCGACTTGTATATAAAATGTCAATGTAAGCTCCATCATTCAGATACATTTACTAGACAGGGTTCTTATTTCTCGGTTAATCGTTTGGCCTATGAGCACAAGGTGACTTTTGTTTCGTATGATCAATACTCCAAAATGTAAAGATATTCAGTTTACTATATTGCAAAACCAAGAGATGCAGCAGATTCACTCTGTTGAGAACCTGAAATTGTTTGACAATAATTGATTATAAAATGGTTGCTGGTTAATTTTCTTTTGATCAACTAATTGATTTATTTAATTTTTGCAGCTTTGGAGTAAAGTTAAAAAAAAAAAAGTCACTCAACATAAAATTTAAACACCAAGTACTTGAGTAAATGGACTTCCTGTTATGTGACTAAACATCTCAGCATTAATTAAAGTAAATATTTAGCCGTTGAATCATGTCGCCCATCTGACATTTGTAGAAAGCGGTCGGGATTGTTTGGTCCACGTTGTGTTTGCACGTCTTCAGGCTGTGTCTGATCAGTGTTTCGTCTCCCTGTCAGAGATGTGGTACTGGGTGTTCCTGTGGTGTCTCTTCTCCTCGCTCTTTGTCCACGGGGCGGTGGGGCTGCTCATGTTGGTCACGCTGCAGCGCCACAAGAGGGGCCGCCTCATCACCCTGGTGCTGGTCAGCGTGGGCTTCCTGGCCTCCCTCTCCGGGAGCGTCATCACCAGTAAGTCCCACTTACTCTGCTTTGTTTTTTTGTTCATCCTTTTCTTTTAGGATGACCTCAACAGCGTTCAGCAGCCAGTCAGCCTAGAAGAAGAAGACGGGAGGTGACAGGGAGGCAAAGAGAGCGAGACGGGGGGGGGGGGGTTTGTGTGAGGACTCCTGTCAAACGGAGGAAGACTGGAGTTGACAGAGAGACAGAGAGTGAAACGTTTCAGACTTTTCTTCTTTACCTTCCTTTTTTTATGTAGCACAGGAAGTACATCTGAGTGATACAGAGAAAATCAAACATCACATTTTGACTTGATTCACACTCGATTTAGAAAATGTGACAATAATTTTAAGGGTGACTGTTATAATAACCGGTAGTTTATGATCACCATGTAAAAACTGTTAAAAAAACCCAAAAAAACCCGTCCACACAGGCGACGACATGTTGGCTCTGTAGTCGACACCGTGTGGCTCAGGTTGCAGCACTTCTTCTTCTTCTCCTTGTTTTTTTTTTTTGGCGGATTGCAAACCAACTTTGAAGGTGCATAAAGAAGCAACTTTCACACAACGTATTTTATCCTGTCTTGTCCTTTGGAGTGCGTCTGGGTCGACGCACTTGAACAAGAGTCCACAGATTTCTTCCTTTTGTCATATTTATTTTCTTTCTGATTCAGACGCCATTGTGCTACGTTTTCTCTTCTTCTCCCCAAACAAAAAATAAACGGCTCTTACCAGATGACGTAGCAATCAATGAGCTGATTGTCATGATGCGTCATGGCAATCAGTGGCAATCATTCACTTAAAAAACTCCTCTCTATAGTTAATAATAAGTCTATTTACACACGCCATATTTCATTATTGTATGCATAATTAATCAAATTAAAGTTGATATCAAAATCATAAATCTGGCTCCAACAGTGCACACCTCCACCCACCCATATGGTGCAACCCTAATGGGGATATGTTGACTAAGCATGAGAGTGCAGTAATGTAGCCTCAGTAGATGAGTCTGGATCACAACTCGGGCAAAGTGGGCAACCACCTCAGACCCTCAGGGAGCCCTGAAGAATTAATTTGTGGTAATTAAATTAATTCTCGTTTGTTGATACTTAATTCATTACTCACTCGCAGTATAATCTGAAAGGCTTAAAGGGATACTGAACCTATTTTACACACTAACGCTACTCGGCTGTGGACTGTGGATTTACAAAGACAAAGAGATGCTAGCCCCAAGCTAAAAGTCAGTAAAAGTAAAAGTCCGGCCATTTCCAGGCATCAATTTTTAATGTTTTCAAAATGTTTCCAAAGACGAGCAGCCCCTCAGGAACTCTGCAGAAACCAAATTAACTGCCATTATCTGGTAAAAAAAGAAAACAAAGTTGTGATCAGACATTTCATGCTAATTTTCAATACTTGGGACTACAAACACTATTTATTTAATACTGTTGAGGTTCAGTACCCAGCCCCACATTACAATAATCCCAGTTTCCTGTGTGTGATGTCATAAATATGTACACTGAGCAATATGGTTAAAAATAAATATCATTATAATATTGTTTATTATTAAGAATATCTTTCCGATATTGATATTCCTTACTATTTATCATAATATGGCAAATTTTTGGCCAATGCATTGACTCGTTTTGCTTCAGACAAAACTCTTCAAATGTGTATCCTATCACAGTTTACCTTCTGTGTCTATATGTCTGTTTTTATTGCTGCCTGTGCTTTTTATTTTTATTCGTCTATCTGAATGCGTTCCGTAGTTTCGCTGTCCGCATCGAGATGCGCCAGATATTATTTAAGCCGTGCTCTGTCTTTCACTACCTTCCACTCACTGTAACAGAGTGCGATCGCCTGGTGTGTAAATAGACCTCAGTCTGTCGGAGCGTAGAGCTCATCAGGGCTGACGGAATGAATCGCGAGCTGACCCCCAAAAATAGAAAAGACACTTCATTATTAATGTGAAGCAATCAGGGGAGAGCAGACTGTGAGCACGCACCCTCGGTCTCCTCCTGCGTGTGTGACTACAAGTCAAAAGTGTGGCAGGACAGAACAAAGGCAACAGCCAGGAGTAAACGAAAGGTCACGTGTGTTCGGAAAAACAAATATCAACCTTTAAATCCCCCAAGTTTCGGACCTCAAGTACGAAACAAACAAACAAACAAAATAAAACTCCTTTCTTGTTATATGTTAAGAGTTGAAGAGTCACAAATCCAGCTAATCTGTTTAATCTGGGATCAGACTTTTATGAGCAAAGAAACCCATAACTGACATCATGTTTTGATCCTAAAATCACAGTGAAATGGCTTTTAGACTATTTTCAGCAGCTGTTATGTGACAGATCTCTGTGTGTGTGTGTGTGCGTGTGTGTGTGTGTGTGTGTGTGTGTGTGCGTGTGTGTGAGGGAAACAGATCCTGCAGGAACCCCGTTGCTCATAATATGAAACTGATTGAGGTTTGATTAAAGAGCCCAACCAAAATCGGCTTTGGTCCTGGGATTAGAGATTGATAAACGTTCCTCTGTGACTGTCTGTTTCCGTGAGGACGGCCTAAATGTCGAATTGTGAGGATGGGTGTGAGAAGCGTGGCGAGTCAACACACAGTATGTGGCGTTGAATAACGTCCCCGTGAGCTGCGTGCAGCCACACACGAACGCTCCGCCATCTTTTGATAAACACTCACACACAAAAAAAACGACTTTGGTGCAGGCTCCCGGCGGGAAGCTGCGCTGATGGATGGAAAAGATGTGGGAGGATGTGTTGTGATTGGACAGTCTGTGGTGACGGTGACGGACAGCTGTGTTTGTTTACTCGCTGTGTGTATTTACGCTGGTGATGTGTGTTCTCTCTCAGGCGCAGCAGTGGCGGGGGTGTACCGCGTGGCGGGGAAGGACATGGCACCGCTGGAGGCTCTGGTGTTCGGCGTGGGCCAGACCACCCTCTCTGTCATCATCTCCTTCTCACGCGTCCTGGCCACTCTGTGAAGCGAGACCCTCGACGAGTTGAAGGACAGACGCCGGGACGAGAGCGAATGAATGGAGCCGGAGACTTTAGAGTGTTTGTCGAAGGAGACGAGGCATCAGTTGCTCTGGAACTTCAAGGCTGGATGCAAGAGAGGGCGCCCCTCCAGAGGGGGGGGGGGGGTGGTCTCTGCTCTGTTACTGCCTCAATCACACTGCGATTCAGAGGGAACTCAATTCAGGCCGGTTGTCTTCGTGTGAGAGAGCAGCACCAGGCGGAGACGGCGCCATCCTCAGCTTGTGGACTTGAAAGCCATGTTTTGGGTGTTTACAGAGTTACATCACTTGTTTGTGCCAACAGCCTTCTCTGGGACATCCTGATGCCTTTGTGGCCACTGACTCTTGAAGGCTTTCTGTTGCACTTGTTGGGGAAAAAACAAACGTCTTTTTTTTATTTTATTTTTTTATAAACGGCAGAGAGCGACGACCTGTAATGATGATCTGGCGATCAGCGTGAGAATAGAAGCTGAGCAATGAGTGAGGGCGTTTTAGGGAAAGTTTTCTTCAGTGTCAAATATCAGCCTCACCTCTCTGTCCTCACAACGCTCAAGATTATCATTCCTTTTTCTTAGATTGGTTTAAAAGCACCATCCAACACACGAGCGAGGAGGTGCGGCTTTGAATTTTGCACTTTGTAAATGTTGGAGACGCTCTTTGCCGAAGAGGTGTGAAATCAGTGGAAGTGGAGGAGAAAACCAGCATCAGCGCTACGTTTGGTTGATTCATTGAGTGCCAACAAGAACTCTGATTGGAGTTAAAGGAATATTCTGACACTCTTTCTGGAGTTAAATGAGAGGATGTCACTCCCATGTCTGTCCAGTACGTGTGAAGCTGCAGCCAGCAGACAGTTAGCTTAGCTTAGCATAAAGACTGGAAACAAGGCGAAACAGATAGCATGGCTCATTAAAAAGGTAACAAAATCTGCCTACAAGCACCTCTAAAGCAAATTTTTTTACATGTTACATTGAGTCTAGCAGTTTTAGGGGGGGGGTTATCTGTTTGCTAACTTCATGGAGTAGAGGGCAGTTGATCCCGGCAACTAATAAATAATAAATAATCTGCCACATAAAACCTCTGTAGGACACTGAACAGGAACAGTTCACCCAAAATGAAAATATTAGCCCTTTCTACACAGAGATTGCGCAATATCGCAGCAACAAAGATCCTTCTCTGTGACGTCTTTGTTTATTGACACTGAAAAACGCAACGGCGTCAAAACGCTGTTGGAATGAAAAGAGGCGTGAGGAGTGACAGAGGAGGGGCGGAGTCTAGTGTGACGTTTTACATGTGCTTTGTAAACAATGGAATAACATGGCAATCACAATCATTTACCTTCCCCGTTATGCGGCGGACGATCTCGTCCTCTGCTCGGAGGGTAAGTAGCTCCCGAAACCTTGCGTTGGCTGCTTTTAAATCTCCCGGTTGAGGGTCGCGCACAAACTATGTCGACAAAACGTCACTGCCCTGCCTTGCCATTCCGCCTCGCCGGCTCACTCCGTTTGTACAGACGTCGATTCGGCGCTGTTACTACCTCTGTTACTGTCTCAGAGGTGGAACAACTTTGACGCCTCCGTGACGTTTACACAGACAGCGAGGCGCAACAGGCCAGCATTGAACGGGCTGTGTAAAAGGGGCTTCTGTTTTAATCTACTCGCCCCCAAGTCGGGTGAAGTTTCTCATTCCACAAAACATTTCTGGAGCTTCACAGCAAAGCATTGTTGCAACATTCTCCTAAACAACTGAAGAAGCTGAGGACTTGTTTTACAACACAAAAAATGTTATTTACACCCTTTTTAAGGGTCTGAAGTGGGTGTGTGAGCTCAAATGCACCACTGATGAGTGAATTTTTATTTTTGAGTGAACTGTCCCTTTAAACAAACCAGCTGTAACATGTTAATCAGTGAGCTGTAGAGTTGGTGGTAGGTGGATTTTGTTAACTTTTGACAAAGACATGCTAGGTGTTGTGCTAAGCTAAGCTAACCGTCTCCTGCTTCATGCTGTTACCATACAGACATGAGAGTCGTGCTCCTTGAAAGCAGACGGAGAACGGCCTCAGAAGTGCAGGATGGTTCGGTTTGCATGGAGCAGCTTTGATTCAGGTCTGGTTAGCGTCGAGATCAGAATCAGGTTCCTCTTATTCAGGTTTTAAGAATGAAAAAGTGGTAATAAAAATTTTAAAAAGTGTTGTTTTGCTGCTCAAGACTCAGATCTGATAACATGTTCAGACAAAGTATTCTGTGTTTGTGAGTCCTGGTGCAGATTTTTGCACACGGTGGTGTCACGAACATCGTCTGCTCCGCCACAACGTAAATTCCCCCCCGTGGAAAAGTCATTCCTCCCTGGAGACAGATTCTGCTGCTCGGACGGCCATTTTCCCGATGGCTCCCTCTTTTCTTTTTGTTTTAGTAGCCCATGTTCCTTAAGTTTAACTTTGCGTATTGCACTTAAATTAATCTGCCTTGTTTTAACGCAGCGTCCGACGAAACGACTGGTGTGACCCAATAATAATAATCCAGTATTTATACACAGGACTCGGTGACAATGAGACGCTCATCATCATGTTTTGGTGTAAAAGATCCTCTGAAGAAATGTGCTTGAAGCTACTGTATTTATTCAAACATGTGCACCGAGACATTAGTTTGACTTCTTCACTGGTAGTATTTAAGCATAGAAATATACACTGATTTTATTGAAGTTTAATGCTCATTACTTGGCCCGTAGGTCCTCCCAAAATACAGATTGTCTCAAAACCCAGAGTGAGAGGAGTTTTAATGCCAAAGTATCGCTCACATTCTAGCTTTATTTACCATGTTTGTCTCATTTAATTGATATCACAGCCATGATTTTTATTAGTTTTATTCAGTTTTGGAGACATTTGCACATTGGCTCCCCCCAGACTTGTGGTACAACCTTATGAAACCGC
This sequence comes from Hollardia meadi, assembly GCA_037974645.1. Taxonomy (NCBI): domain Eukaryota; kingdom Metazoa; phylum Chordata; class Actinopteri; order Tetraodontiformes; family Triacanthodidae; genus Hollardia; species Hollardia meadi. The sequence continues at coordinate 8,412,869 of JBBPCS010000037.1, read as the reverse complement.
AGCTGAAATGAATTTGAGAAAATAATTGATGTTTGTGTGATTAAGTGTGCGTGCTTTGTGGTTTTGTAGCCCTAAAGGTAAACACCGGGCCTTTATTAGGAGTTATGTAATTGACACAGCTCACCTTCAGTACCAGCTTAGCACACCAGAGGGCGCTGTTGCACAAATTAAAGTAGCAGCAGGAGCCTGAATGCCTGAAACATGAGTGGATTTTAAAATTATGGTGTTTTGATACTGAAATTTGACATAAAATGTTTTCTATCCTAATTTCCCCCCCAAAATTAAAGTGTAAAATTAAACTTGTCACCCTTTTAATCCACTGAACGCTCTGCACATTGTCCATAAATGCCCGTTTGAATGTTTTAGCTCAATTTCAGGGACCAAATGCGAGTTGCTGCTGATGACTCACCTGCTGTCATAGCGATGATATCTCTGTGAAGCTGTTTGCGGGGCAGTTTCTGCATGTTCGTGCGGTTCATAGGAGACGTGTGAGTGTCGTCGTTGCCGTAGTCGACCTGTGCGTTTGTGCATGTGAGTAGTTTTAACAGGATGTTAATTTATTTTCTTTCATTAGAAGGGGGGTCGCTCACATTCTTTGGCAGACCCCTGGAGGACCTCAGAGGAAGCAGTTCACTGAGCGACGTCTTACGTAATGTGTTGGAGGCCTTTTTATTTGAGGTGTTGGAAATGACCTCTGCAGACGGGACTGAAGTTGTTAGATCAGTGCACTTACTGTACATCCTGAGCTGTATATAGCCAAGTGTAACCAACATGAACAAACTAACCACGGGATCGTATTTTCATATTCACATAGGATTCACACACAGTGCCATGATCTCTCATGATGAATATATTTTTTTTCTGCAACAGGTTTAGCCACCATCTAAGTGGCTGTGTGACCGTGTGCGTGTGTACTACAACAACTAAGGATACACCCAGCAGCTAACAATCCCCTCTAGACTTTAAAAACGCCACCACACTGCAGCGAGACGCCCACCTCAATAATCCTGTCTCTTTCGTAGGCTCATAACTAAAGCTGCCACCTCAGTCCACTGTCGTCCAAATGCCACATGCCTGCCCCCGGACACATACTGTGTTACCGCTGCGATTGCATGTGCAGTGCAGCTCAGATAACGTGTGAATGGACTGTACGGACAATCCAACAAGAGACAATGTTGTACAAAACCCAAAGTGGCACTTGTAGATAATGTACAATATGTTCTTTTTTTAATTTTGTACCAGCCAAACTGCTGATATTTATAACTATTGCCTATTTATGTACAAACTGTTCTCCTGTACATACTCAACCGTCGGTTGAAATAAAAATCTTTTGCAGTATAAACGCTCTGGAGTGCCGTTTCCCTTCTTTACTGCCTTCTTAGATTTTTTTTATTATTATTATCATCCTGTAAATGCAGCAGACTGCAAATTACTTTATTCTCATTTTCTGCCTCAGTGTTTCACAGGATCCCTGGTGATAACATCGAAAGACTTTTCCCTCTTCATCCATGTGCTGTCTTCCTTCTCTGTGCCCTCATCATTTACCGGCACTCTCCCTCCAGTTTCTGGCCGCCTCTTTATAGTTCCTTCTTTCAGGCTTTTGTCTGCTCACCTCCCTCCTTTTTTCCAATAGTCACTCAGAGGTGGAAGAGCATGGAAATACTTCTTTAAGTTGAGGACAGACAATGGTTCTTTCAATTTAGTTTAACTCAGGAAAAGCTGTTTTAAAACGCTGATGTAAAACATTAAGGAAAATCTGCTCTGTAGTGTGGATTCTTGGGAAAAAAAAAAGTCATGATGGTGAAATCTCAGGACATCATTCCAAGTTTGACTTTGTGTTACTTTTGTGTATGTTAGCTTAGAGCAGTGGCTTTCAAAGCGGGGTTTGGGGATCCCCAGGGGTCCTTGAGGGGTCCTTTCTGTAATAAAACCTCTAAAAGATGGGACACCCTGGGACAAAATCTAATCCAATAGGGGTCTGTGCGTCAGTTATGGGGTCCTTGATGTGAAAACGATTAGGAACCCATGTTTAGGGTGTTAGCATGCTAACATTAGCCAATTAGCGCTAAAGTACAGCTGAGGCTGATGGGAATGTTGTTGCAGGTATGTGATCGTAAAGTGTTGGATACATTAGAACTTTGACCTGATGATGGTGCTACAGGAGAAAAGTTAAGACATCACCAAAGTCACTACAATTCATCCTGAGGAGAAAACAACAAAATCACAGCCACACGGTGGCGCTACAGTAGGGTTGATTTGAATTACAGCAATTTATCCTCTGGGGACTATGGGTGTCTGCCAGTCTGTCCAATAGTTATTGTGATATTTCATTATCATCCCCTGAGCCATGAGGTTAGCATGGCTAAAAATGATCCATGTTAACTCTGAAGCCTAGTGATTAAATGACATTATGTTTATTTCTATGTTCTCAAAGTTACAGTAAACATGCTCCGATGATTTTGTCGTGTACTAAATTATTAAAAGACAACAGAATACTGAAGTATTTCACATTTAGAGCGATGTCATCCTCCCTCAGAAATTGCCCATTTTCTTGCAAATGATTCAATTTGTCATGAATCCAAATTGGCTGCTTCACTTTAAATGCTCATTGTGTTTGCAGTCACAGTCTGGCACCACAAAGCCCCCCCCCCCAACACACACACACACACATTATTCCCTGCTTCTATTGTCCTCTGGTTCAGAGGCGTCATCTCCATTTGTAGCTCGTCTCTGGGTGGCACCGGGGCAGACGGAGATCATCGGAGAGGAGGCCACGATGATGCTGCCGCAGCCTTCCTGGCACGGCTGTGGTTCCATCCGAGCGCTCCCCGCTCTTCGCTGTACGTGCTCTCCTGCAGCAACCGGTTTTAGAGAAGCAAAAGTTGTGTTTTGTCTGCCTCAGGCGGGAGGAAGTTGGCTGTTTTAATTTGGTGGTATGATACCCAAAAAAAGCTTCCAGTACGTGATGCCTCATCATTGTAACGACGAGGGCAGGACCTACTAAAACATTTTGATTGTACCCAAGACTCCATGACTGAACAAAACACAATTCAGGCTCAGACACAATCGCTTATTCTCATATCTGATTTGACATTTCGCTGCTATTCCAGCCGTGTGATGTGCTTTCCCCCCTGGCTTGAAAGGATTTGACCCCCGGCTACTTTGTCGAGGCTTTTTTAGAAAACATGTCCAAACCTCTGCACAGTCAGTTGTCTGTTATGTATTCATAATGCTGAGAGGAAGAGGGGGAGGGGCCATGATTAACCGTGATGGAATTCAATCAGCAGGCAGGTGGAACTGGAAGGCTTGAGTTGTTATTACCTTGTTTGTTGTTATTTCATTCTTTAATCGCAGAGAACAGCTCCCGGTTTCCAATCAGCAGCAGCTATGTGGATGGTAGTTTTATAACCAAAAAGAGAGAAAGGCTGAGCAGAGCTGATAAGAGGTCAGTGACTGTTATAAGGGCAGGAAGTATTTCATGAGAGGCATGGGAATGAGGCTTTGGTATTTATGAGCATAGTACAAGTGTACAGTACAGCAAAGACGATGTTTATGCAATTAACTGAGCTTAAATCACAGTGAGACCTTAAGCCTTATTTCCCTAAAAGAACATTTCAGTATTTTTCAGCCTCAGATTGTTTACAGTCGGACTAAGGCTCATGCTAACTTTTGCATAAATCATTCAAGTGCTTGTCTAAACCGAAGTAAAGAAGTTACCCCTCTGGATTTTTTTTTGCTAATTGCACAGGGATCTGCTTGACCAGCCAGCTAACCAAGCTAGCTGTTTAGCTATCCAATTACCTATTTATCTGCAGTAATAAACGTTTACAGCCAATGATTTCATAGCATAGCGGTCTAGGAATCTATTTTGATAGAAAAGGCGATTTAAAAAAAAAAAGAAAAGCCTAATAGCCTAGCCTAGCATGAGAGTCATAGAAGCATTATTTATACAGTAAAACAAAGAAGATTATTGTGCATAGAACAGCCAATCAAGGAGGGTTAATTCTGAAATAATTTATGAAAAAGTTTAATTTAACCTCCATTATTTTCACATTAACCCTGTAAAGTCCGATCAGAACATCAACGGTCCGCCTATGTGAGGCTTGCACATGAACTAATTGGTCTCCATCGATATACAGGCCCAACAGAACTTTTCCTTACAAGCAAAATAAACTACCACACATGATAACCCCTCTTTACATTTTGCTTTGGGCATCTGCATCGAGCTTGATTCCGTCCCACCCCCCCTCTAAAGAGTCTTCAAAGGGTTCACTACAACTGCTTAAGTAAATAGTTGTTCATGTTATTTATTGGTTTGAAAGTCCCCCTCCAGTCAAACGTGATGATGTCCCTGCAGTTGAATGTTTGAGCTTCCCTTGAGTCATTTGATGATGTTTTCATGTAAGCCTTAATATAGTATGTGTGGAGGGGGCTTTAATGCCTTTATAAATACTTCAGATTTTAGGTGATGATGCTTGACGTAAAGTCAGTGACACCAGTGCCAACCAATTGAAATTTACTTTTAGTCAAGAGTTGTTGTTGCACTATGAATTTTATTTGTTACTTATTGGCTATAACAGTGTTGTTACACCAGAGACCTTTAAAATTCAAGTTGTAACTGGATTTTTCGAGGCAAACTTAAGTTTAATCAAATACTTGTTATCCTGAAAAAGGAAACGCACAATGTCTTCTATATTTGAAGCCTTTATGAGACAGGAAAATACATGGAAGTAGTAGTAATACAATTGTTGGTCAGGGAATGAAAGATCTTGTTCCAGTGATTTGTTTTCCGAAAGAAAGTTTTGGTCTCGTGCAGTTTGTGTTTGATGCTGGATTTTTAAGGTTAACAACAACAAGACAGGCATGTTATACACAGTGGAAAGGGGAAAACGTTTTAATTTGATCATAACTTCCTGAAAAAACTTAATTGGTTCTCTGGAAATTGTACCATTTGCAGCACTTTTTTTTTTTTTTTTTTTACAGTTTGTCACGGCCACTTTGCATATCAAAACATTAAATCATGAAGAAAAGAGCCTTGACTTTTCTGAACTGTCACTGCATGCTGACAGCTGAGCCACTCGCTGCTATTGTGTTATTGATTCCTCCACAGGAAATACTCAAAAGTTGAGCGTGAGTGCAGACAAGGGATTGCATACTTGCTCTTAAATAAAAAAACACCCTTTTAACAATGGCTGGAACCAGGCCAAGTCTTTTTACCCAGCAGATCTCACATTATTGACCTTGCCTTTGTGCTGACTCCAGTTGCTCATAATGTCCAGTATATAAAGCTCAGACAACAGACAAATAGTTCCTGAGGCCAGTCTCCATTAGAGGCCCGGCCCAGCTGCGTCTGCCGTCTGGACGAGGCTGTGATCTCCGTCTGGGTTTCCTCCGTCTCGACCCCCTGGACTGTAATATCCTAAACATGGAACATATTGCACTGGCAACACAATGAAATCTGAGTAAGGCCGGAGTGTGTGTACAGCCAAAAGAATGCCAAAAATGTACTTTAAAGATTCTGGTCACTCCAAATTTAGGTTTTTTGATGTGATATCAAAGAGACCATTCATACTGGCTTGAGAATGATCCTTTTGGTTTCAGTATATGTAAGGGATAATGCCCTTCGAGGTGCCTATTATTAGGAATTAATAGGGAGGTCAGAGCCGTCCTCTGCTGCACGTCCAATGGTTGCCATTAATTCATGATTATGGACACATCAAAGGGCATACTTATACCATGGTCACTTGCCAAAGAAAAGAAATTAAGAACACTTAATTTTATATTTTCATGCATTTTGAAGTCAAAATTTAAAGTTTTCCACAAGCCATAACTACGGTGGCCGATAGAGCTCAACGCACTGCAACTATACGAAAACGCATGCAAATAGACAAAACACTAGCAAATTAAGAAAACAACTGCAAACACTCACAACACAGTCAAATAGAGAAACGCACTGCAAGTAGCACAGATGATACGGATATAGATGTTTCTAGGGGACACTAAAAAGTGATGACCACGCTCTCTCGACCACCGTACATAACTCAATCATCAACTCAATCATTATAAGTTAGATGTACCTAGAAATTTGCTGCTATACTCAACAAAAAATTGCTGGAATCCTTAAAAAAGTGGCATTAGAAGTAGAAATACTGACGAAGTTGAAATAGCAGTTATAGTGGTAGTGATGAAAGAAGTTGAAGTGTCACTTTAAATGTAAGCACTGGGTGAAGTTGAAGCACAAGCTTTTGAAAGGAGTTGAAATGTCAGCCAAAGTGCAGGGGATAACTTGAACTGTAGGTTTCAGTTGAGGTGGACGTCCTGACAGAAAGAAGTGCCGGTTCAGACAAAAGAAGATTTCAGTTGAAGTGTCGATTGAAGCGTAAGCTCCGAAAGAAGTTGGAGTAAATTGTCTGTGAATAGTACAAGTTTGAGGAATGTTAAGAGCTGAAGAAGTTGTTTTTTTTGTTTTTTGCTCAAAGGTTAAAGAGATAAATGTGTAAGTCATCAGTTGTGCTGAAACTGTCAGTTTAAGTAACTGAAATATTTGTTCATGAAAAAGGATAAAAGTAGTTGAAGATTTAATTGAAGTTTAAGCACCGAAAGGAGTTGAGATATCAGGTTAAGTATTATATTGAACTTCAAGCATCAGTTGAAGAGAAAGTCTTGAAAGATATTAATGTTCAGTCCATTTGTATAAATTTAAAGATGTCAGTTCAAGGAATCAAGGAAATGTGTTTGTCCTTGTACAACGAAATGAAGTTTGTGAGCAGTACATGCTAGTTATTTACAGTATATTCACATATACATTACAGACGTATACACCCACTTAAAGCAGATGAAGTGTCAGTTTGAGAGTAAATGATTAAACCAGTTAAAGTGTTAAAGTTGAGGTGCAAGATAAGATCTAATTATAGGTGATAAGTTTGAAAACATGAACATGAGATTATATGAGACTTTAGAGACAAAGTAATCTTCTAGAGTAATTGTAAGTAATCAGAGTACAGGAAATGTAGTCACAATCTTTAAAATGAATTATGGACGTATGGACGTTACAGAGGTTTTCACAGTCTGTCCTTTTGTCCTTTGATATTAAAAGATGGTGCAGGACTTTTTCTTGCCTCCATTGTTCTGCAGACCGTGTGCTTCGGTAAGAACAATGTGCGATCCCTTGCTGGGCTCCTCCTTCGTCGATGATTGCTTTCTGATGAGGTACTATTGTCTCGACCAACAGTGGTCGCGTGTGAGGCACAGTCTGACAAACATCAGTAAACACTCTCGGTTCTCTGGCTCTGTCTCCAGCACCAGACAGGAAGGACTGAACTTTGAACCGCAACCCAGGAAACCTTGAAAAATTAGGACAGGACCTTTATATACCCAAACTCTTTAGTACGTACATCTGATCTTTGGCCTTTGGACGACCATTTGATACACTTGTCTTAAGCCCCCTTATTGTTGGCCACACTAGCAGCACGCCTCTGGGGATGGTAATGTTGCTCTGTCAGTCCATCATTTTGATTCTGACTGACTATTAAATGGATTGGCATGATATTCTATACAGTCATCATCGTCTTTGTATATCTGTATAAGTTTGGTGATCACCTGACTTTACAGCTAGTGCCACCATCAGGTTCTATTTGTTCAGTTTATGACCAAATTATTGACATTCTTATCAGCCCCAGCTGTTCTTTCTGTTTAGTGCCACTTTGCATGTTTGCAAATATTAATCCTGCTAACATGCTAAACTAAATTTAATCATAAATAATACACAAACAATAACAAATGGTTAATTTTTCAGGTAATAAGGGGAAGTAATTAAGGGTCCACTATTAAAACCGAGGACCAAACATGGCAACAAAAGGTGTCGAGACTATAAATGATATTCACAGTACTGTAGTACAGAGTACATCAACTGTTATTCTCCATAAAAGCCACAAGAGAGCAGCATTGTATTCCTCACTCTGTGGCTGCTGGCTGCCCAGCTCAGACTTGCATCCCCCACTGGGACCCCCACAGTGATTCATCCTGAGCCGCTGGGACTGAGGAGCCCATCGCTCAATTACCAAGGCAATATCCGATCCAAGCAGCGATGATCCCCTGTAAATCGAGGCATTAGCCTTATATTCACCTGTGGCACAGCGGGAGTGATGGCCTGCTTCTAGTGCTGTGGCACGAACTGGGGGAATAACTGGAAACATAAAGAGGGAGAATGGTCTGCAGGGGGTGTACTGGTTTGTCTAGTTTGCTGTTTTTTATTCAACATTATCTGTCTGAGAGAAAATTGAGTGACAGTTGCACACATCACCCCTGTGAGTAAGTAACATCCATGTAAAGTTAGATGTTATAGCCTGATACAACAGTTGACTGACAGGTAATTATACATCCATCCCTCCATCCTTTATCTACATGTACCCGCTTATCCTGTGCAGGGTCCCGGGGGGCGGGGGGCCGGGGGGCTGGAGTCTATCAAAGCTCGCAACGTCCTGATACACATGGACAGACAACCATTCACACTCACATTCACATCTACAAGCAGTTTAGAGTCGCCATGTCTCCAAACCTGCATGTCTTTGTATTGCAGGATGAAACTGGAGAACCTGAAGAAGCCTTACAAAGACAATAGGAGAACATGCAAACTTCACACAGAGAAACCACTGCCAGTAATTAGTGTAAATGAATTGATATCCCATAGTTAAATCATATGTTCACCACTAAAATAGGGCTTCAGAAGTCTGAGTTAGACAAATTAAGCGGGTATTCTCCAAAGTAGAACAAAATGTTGTAGTAAAATGTCTGTTACTTTGGAAGATACCCACATGAATAGATCAGATTAATTTTAGAATGCATTTGAGTATTTTTATTTTTTTAGATAGACTTGATTTGGTCACTCTGCGTCTAAAACCTTTTGGCAAACACGTTCCCATCTGCAGAAATGTCATTTATCCTTAGAACTGAATGTGCTTTGAATAGTCTTTTTTCCCCTTCTGGCAGAATTTTGTCTCTCTTTCCTTTTCAGATGGACACAAGCGATTTGATGTTGTGATGAGAATCTCTATCAGATGCGACGTGCGTGTTTTGAAGATGACATGTTTTACACAGTGTGATGATAAGACGGGGTGAGATAGCAGCACGCTGCACACTGAGTACGTCGGATGCTTTTTAGACACAAGACTAAAGGATTTCCTCCTTCACTTCACCACGGTGTTATGTAATGTGTTCTCATCAGTTAGAGCTGCAAAGTGTCTGGTGGTTTCTTGATCCAGATGAGTTGTGCTATAAACAAGCTTCATGTTCATCAATAATGGATTCCCACCATAAAAACGTTTGTCATCCCTGCTCTTCAGGACCTCCACATCCCAGAACAGTTATGTAACACCAGGGGCGTGTGGAGAAACTTTTTTGAAGGTGGAGGGCAAGAGTGGAGCACAGTGTTAAAGAGACATGCATTTGTAAAAATGTAAAATGAGTAAAAATGTGAGAATCCCTTGGCAATAATAATATGTACAACAAATGAATGCCAAAAAAACCTGTACTTTAGCATGAAGTAATAGTCTGCAGCCACGGACAGTGTTCATTTTGTGTTCCTTTGTGATCATTTTGCCACTATTTGAGGTCCTTTTGTGTCTTTTTGTCGTCATTTTGCTTCCCCTTATGATCATTTGAGTCCCTTTGTGATCATTTTGCCACTATTTGAGGTCCTTTTGCATCTCTTTCTGGTCATTTTGTCTCCCTTTGTGGTCATTTTGCATCTCTTTCTGGTCATTTTGCCTCCCTTTGTGGTAATTTTGCCTCCCTTTGTGATCATTTTGCCACTATTTGAGGTCCTTTGGCATCTCTTTCTGGTCATTTTGTCTCCCTTTGTGGTCATTTTGCATCTCTTTCTGGTCATTTTGCCTCCCTTTGTAGTAATTTTGCCTCCCTTTGTGATCATTTTGCCACTATTTGAGGTCCTTTTGTATCCCTTTGTGGTTATTTTGCATCTCTTTCTGGCCATTTTGCCTCCCTTTGTGATAATTTTGAGTCCCTTTGTGATCATTTTGCCACTATTTGAGGTCCTTTTGCATGTCTTTCTGGTCATTTTGCCTCCCTTTGTGGTCATTTAGCCTCCATTTGTGATCATTTTTAGTCCCTTTGTGATCATTTTGAGTCCCTTTGTGATCATTTTGCCACTATTTGAGGTCCTTTTGCATCTCTTTCTCGTCTTTTTGCCTCCCTTTGTGATCATTTTGCCTCCCTTTGTAATGATTTTGTGTCGGTCTTTGGTCATTTTGTGTCTCTTTATAGTTGTTTTGCAGCTTTTGTGGCTATTTACATCTCTTTGCAGTCATTTTGTGCTTCTTTGTAGTCACTTTATGGTTATTTCTTCCAGTAGGGCTGGTCAGTAATCCATCCATGATACCAACAACCCAACTCCATATCACTGTCTGACTCTGGTAGCATGATTCCAGGGGAGCCAGTGCCACCCATGGCCACCCCTTTGGCTCTGCCCCTGTGCAACACGAGGCTGACAAGTAAAATGCCACAGACAGGGAGGATGGCATTCTTCAAGAGGGAAGGGACAATGGTGGACCCCTATCAGGCCCCCTCCAGGCCTGCCTGCCCACACCTCAGCCTTCCTGCCAGGCCTGGGCTCTGACATTTTGATTGAGCACACTAGGTCTGTGGCGGTAACAAGTCACCGCTGAGATGTCGCTGCTGATTTGGGCTTCGTCTGCCATCCTGTGACTTTCACTCAGCGAGGGGAGCGATAGGGGTACTTTCATCCTGGCCATTACTCTCAGTCTGCCGGCTGGGACGTTGACCTTTCCGCCAGTGTTGGTTTGGAGGTAAATGCTGATTAGTGCAGTTGTGCTGAGCAGGAATGTGACAGTGACGTGCTGCCAGGTGTGAACTGAGCCTGCAGGTTGCCAAACACCGGATGAGAGGGTTTCAGCAGGTGTAGCGTTATGTAATAACACATAATGCTGGATTTGTGCTGACTGCAGTCTCTTAAAATAGTGACTATGCACCAAGCCTGATCAGCTCTTGTCAGACGCAGTGAAGGGAGAGGGTAGAGCATACCTGACTGTGTTTGCTGCGTGGGCAAGAAGAGCCACTCTTTATTTTCTAGATTAATCATGGGATCACAGATACTGGAATGATTTAACCAAATCTAAAATGGGCTGTGGGTAATGGTAGATTTGTAAGTGAAAAACGTGAATTGTGAGTGTGTCTTTACAAGTATTTACACATACAGCCAAAAGCTTTCGCTACTTTACAACATTCCAATTAAAATGGTGTTTTAGACTCAATCAAAGGGAAGCCAATTTTACACCTCAAGATGTTTACTCGTTATAAGGAGCTACTAAAAATAACTGTATAATGTCTTTGTTTTTGATTTGAAGTTTTTGATTTTGACTGAATCATACGACTCAGCCGTGAGAAGACTCCTGAATTATTCCTTTTGGAGTGATGTCATCACAACAAAAACTAATCATGACTGAACAATTTCACAACAATGTCTATTAGTAGGTGTTCTGGGGCTTTCAACCATATTACACAGTTTTCTTCATCCGCTGAAGTTTAAGCGGATCTCATGGAGTTTTATTTTTCTGTGAACTTAAGACCTGCAGTGTGGAACTTTTGTCTCCCCCTTCTGGAGCTGAGAGTAATTACCCAAACAATGTCAAGGTGCTTATGATGTCATAGGCTCCGCCATACTCCTATTTGCTGTCGCCTACTACGTCACTATAGTTGCTCCCCGCTAGGGCTGCACAATATACCATTTCAGCATCCGACATCGCAATGTGCACGTGTGCAATAGTCACATCACAGGATACACAATGTCAAGATAAGGCCAATTAACTCAGACATGTCATGCTACAAATTTGTGCTGCTTGATACAAATCTACAAGATCTACAAGAAAAGCCTGTTTATCTTCCACCACGTAGATTAAACATACATTTTAACATAGTGAGAAATGTTAGATTAGATGTAAATAAACCAACTAAAACACAGGTCCATTTGTAAAGTTTATTAAGAAACGTGTTTTTCATAAATACCTCTCCACCTGTTCTCTCCAAACTTGTCCATGCCGGTGTCAGGCTCACATACATGAAATCAGAAGTAACCAAAAGGATGATATTTATCGATATTTATATGATATTTAATGCAGAAAAAAAAATATAGAAATGTCAGTTTTGTCCAATATCGTGCAGCCCTTTTCTTCGCTTCAGCTCTAGTAAACCAATCTTTGGTGGTTGACGTAAAATGCATCACTACCACCGCAGGAATGTCGCTACAGACACCACATTTCAAATTCAGAGAGATTCATCTGGCAGTGATAGGCGTAATCAGCATTGTGTGAAGTCCTTGAATGTAGCAGATGTTCATTTGCATATAAAAGTCTATTTAAGGACAAGTTGGCTTAAAAGTTGTTAAAAAATGTTCAATGTAATCATGATGGTTTCTTGCATGGAAGTACATGCATGTTATTATATAATTAAATCGATTGAGCCCTTATTTTTATACTTATATATAACCTTTACAGAAGAATGTGATTTACAGTCAGAAACAGCAGACGATTTGGAACAACGGCAGGTGAAGATACAAAACAACGCATTAGTTCAAGGCTCTAAAAGGTTCAGTGACTCAAACTGCCAGAAGTGGTTTATTTTAACTTGCCCCCTCATCTTAACTGTGTGATTTTTGGATTGATACACACTGCAAAGCCTGTGATTGAAGTACCTGTAAAATTGAGATACTATATATATAATCAATACTTTGATTTGTGTTTCTGGAGAGGAACAAAGATTGAAAGTTAACAGATGTCTGTAGAACCCCACAGTCTTACAATTTCACCCTGCAGCTTTGTTTATATGGCGGAAAATGATCCTACAGGGGGCTGATTATTTATTTTCAGCATCATTTTGGGAAAAATGTCTAAACTAATACTCATTCTTTTCTTCTTCTTCTCCGCATAAATAGGTGATGGGTGGGTGGGTGGGTAGATTGGGGGGTAAAAAATAAAGAGCAAAGAGAATGAGTCACCGTTCCCTCAATCCCGCTCTGGATATAAATACATCCACATAGACACTCATACACACATATGATTCTCCACGCGTGGCTGACATTACATAAGCTGGAGCGTGGGAGGTGTGATGCGAGGCATGTATAATTCATCAATGTGGGACTCAACTGAGGGGTGGCTCTTATACCCAAGTGAGCCCGTCGAACACATCGCGAATGTTTTGGGTTGAATTTGCTGCGGACCGACCCGAGCGTCAGACTTGAGTGTTAAATCAAGTCAGTTGCAGTGGCGAGTGTGAACTGACAGACGGCCGAGAGGCTTCACACCGCAGCGCAGAGAGGTTATCGAATATGACAGAAAGTGAGGAGGAAGATCAGATTGTCTCAGTGGTGGAGCAGAAGCGGAAACACCAGGATGTGCTGAAAACATTTCCCAGGAGTTGAAGGAGGATAGAGAGTCACTTCACTTCAAACACACCAGAGTCTGTTCAATTTAAATTCATTTTTAAAACCTACAAGAAGAGTGAACAAGAACAGTGAACGCAACACTGATATATAATCACCATTTGAGTTGATATAGCAAAAGCAATCAGTTGCTTATATGCACGTCCAGCAGTGTTTCTGGTCAACTGATGAACATAAGTATATTATATTCACTCCCTTTTAGCTGTTTTTGTTCCACCATTGACATAAATAAAAATGGACGTCGCATCTCCACTTCCTCCCATTGTACAAAAATGAAGCCAAAATATCCCGGATACGAGCGCTGCCATCTTGCGCTGGTGACGTGATTCGGAGCCAGACCGGGCAGCGGAGACATGGTATCAAGTTGCCGCCCGTACACTCGCCCGCCCAATCGCAAGCAGGGCTCAGCTGTCAATCATGACGTTTCACCCTGTGTTTATAGCATTAAATAACTAAGTAAAACCAAACTGATCAGAAGAATGAACACTTGAACATACATTGGCGAGATAAGAACTACCTAAAATGACAGAAACCATCTTTGGGAAAAAATTTATTTGACGTGTACTTGGAGTTTTTTGTTTGGCCCATGTCCCACCTGAAATAATTGAGGAGGAGGGGTTTATGACCTATACTGCAGCCCACCACCAGGGGGCGAGATCAAGATGTTTTGGCCTACTTTTGGGCAGCTCCCATGTCATCTATCTTTATATACAGTCAATGTGCACCACTATGTTCACCAGCTAGTACCTAACTGTATCTATCTGCTGTTTGGTGCTGAGCAGGTGTTTTACAGTCAGATTTTGTTGGTTTTTCACTCAAAAAAAAAAAAATGATGCTGCGAGAGTTGTCGTAAAGCTGCAAGTTGGAAAACCAAAGAAATGAGCGGACTGATGCCAAAATGCTCTGAGCTGAGTTAAAATTCTATGTGAGTCACTACAAGCAAGCACTACATGTAGTCATTAATCTCAGATTTGTCATATGAAATTAAGGTTATAGCTGCTTTAATTGATTCTAGATTGATTTCAGACAATAGATCCACAGCTGAACGCATCAAACACAGCCGTTAAACACATGAAATGCATAACACACACTGAACAACACACAATTAATTCAGTTCTCTTTATTTTATTTCATCTTGCAGATCCACCGAGTGTCAGTCCTGGGTACAGTTCAGCGAGTCTAAAAATTTCACTAAATATTACATGATGTAGCTTCAATGAAGAGCTGGTACAAGCTGATAGAGAGCTTATATGTGATACTTTCATGCAGAAAAACCTTACCTTAAAGAAACATAAAGGGGAAAAATTAAGCTTTAAGGGACTGATTGTGTCCAATATACAGTCATTAGCAGTCAGTAGCAGCCAGAATGTGGTAAATATGTTGATCACTGTTTTGTTACACTGTAGGACTCCAAGCAATGTCATAAGATGTATTCAGATCATATGTAAAAGTCTGACATTGCTATCCTTACTTCAGTAAAAACATATCAGGAGTGACAAGTGTACTTCAAATATAAAAGTAAAAGTACTGATTTCACACCAACATGGGCTCTGCTCATATTAGATTTATATAAATATTGGATTATTATTATTGAGCATTAATATGCAACAGTTAAATATTATAGGATTTTATATAGTGTCAGGTGGCTTAATTTGCTGTATAACAATGCATTTTTTAAAAATGCTGTGAGATAAATGTCGTGGAGTAAAAAGTACAATATTTATCTGTGAAATGTAGGTAAGTGGAGTAGAAGTACTTTACACCTCTGCACACAAACATACAGAGCAATTACACAGAATGTTCGTTTTTATGCATGTTGCAAAACTGCCACCGAAAAAAGGAACAAATTTATTCAATTTTTCTAGAGTCTTTGTAAATAAAGTGATGGGTTTTTATCAGTTAAAGCAATATTGCAAACAAATATGTTTAGGGTCGGACATGCTATCATTTGTAATTAATATTTATTTAGGTACAGAACACAATCAAGGCACTGTTGGTGTTTGAAGAGCTGGTTTAAGTGTGTTTCTGTTTTGTCCACAGGGGGCGTAAGAGAGCTGACAACACAGTAACAACTGTATGATTCTCCACTGCAGCTGGCTCCTTAACACTAAAGTAAAGCCCCCATACTATATCATTTAAACATGATCCAGTATGTATGCTGCATCATCCTTAAATAATTGTCTTTTCCAATGAGAAGACATGGTATTATATGGCTGGGTTTTTTTTGGTTTTTTTTAATCTATCAGAGAAAATGAAAACACATGCCAGCGCCAAGAGAGCAGTAAAGATGTAAGAGAGCTCTGGGGAAAGCCTGAATTTGATTTTGGATTTTGATTACAGCTAATACGCTTAGATACAATCCTGTTTCCAGTCCACAGTGCTCAGATCTGAGTGATTTATTCCCAGTGAAGACTGTAGAAGTGAAAGAAGTGTTGCTTCATTTATGAAAAGCCTTGAAAAAATATTTGATTTGATATTCAAATTCCCACAATTCAGATAAAGTATGATGAGTTTTTGTTAACATTTCGATGAGAAGGTAAATATGAATTAACAATATCATTTGTTTTTATAGTTGCAATTGTTTTTTTATTGTTTAATAATGCTTCAAGCAATCTGCGTGACCCTGATAATAAAAACTGACCTACTTTCACAATTAGGTTTCTTTGAGGAAATACTGTATTTCATATGTCAACAGCAAGAACCATGATGATTTCATTTCCTCATTAATGTCAGAATGATTAAAGGATGAAGAAACCATAACAAACCAGTTTAACCAAACAAGTCAATCCAAACATAAAAGCAAGACAAATACAGGATATGCTAGCGTTAAACCAATTGAAGTTTTAGATTTCTTAATTCCGTCTAAATTCGGTCTCTTTTGTAATTTTCAAAGATAAATACTTATTTCTAAAGGTGCTCAAGAATTTATATGAATAAATGTCAAATTAAAATGCTTAATTTCAATGACCAGTTACATTTTAAAATCACCAGACAAACATGTTCTGCCACTACTAGCTAACGTCTGCCACAGCTAGCTAACATCTGTCACAGCTAGCTAATGTCTGCCATAGCTAGCTAACGTCTGCCACTACTAGCTAACGTCTGCCACAGCTAGCTAATGTCTGCCACAGCTAGCTAACGTCTGCCACTACTAGCTAACGTCTGCCACAGCTAGCTAACATCTGTCACAGCTAGCTAATGTCTGCCATAGCTAGCTAACATTTCCCCGGATGCAGAGGCACAAAAGAGGTTTTTGAAATGGAAAAAGTAACGTGGGACACAACCCTGCACCAGTAAAAGGTCCTAAATGTGTGATGAGGAAATATGACCCTGACTACAATAAATTTGGATTCATCGTTTTTTTGTCATTTATGTGAGAAAGTGGTCCTTGAAAATTTTGTAAGTTAAAGGTTGAGAACTTGGTCTGTAGGTTGTCCTTGGTCCACATGTCAGGTTTCCCCTCTTAGAAAAATAATTTGACTTTTTTGGGAAATATGCGTACTGCTTTCTCATGAGAGTTAATGAGAAGATTCATACCACTCTCATATCTGTACATTAAATATGAAGCTGGAGCTAAGAGACTGGTAGCTTAGCTTAGCTTTGCCTAGCGTAGTGGGGCTAACCTGGCCTTATCCAACGGTAAGAAAATACACCTATCAGCGCCTCTAAAGTCTACTAAATTAACATGTTATATTTAGTTTGTGTCCGATGGTTTTCTGTCAACCTCACAGTGACAACAAGACTGTTTACTGCTGCCAGCGAAGAAATAGTTAGGACATAACCTACATTAAACCACAACTTGTTGTTTTTACACTTGAGTCTTTGTAAGGATTCAAAATATTAGACATAACATGTTAAATAATGAGATTTAGAGGTGCTAGTATGCAGATTTTACTAACTGCAGACAGAACCAGGCTTTCCCATTTCCAGTCTTTATGCTAAGCTAAGCTAACAGTCTCCTTGCTCTAGCTTTTGATACCGTGGTATCACTCTTCTCATCTAACTCTTGGCGAGAAGGCGAATGCAATGTCACAGTGTTATCAGATCTCAGCACCGGATTCGAATCAAGCTGTAATAAACCAGAATTTTAATGTTGAACAAACTTTAAACGTTCATCAGTGTGAATCTGAGGTGAAAAGCATCACACACGGTCCAAGTCAAGCATAAAACATTTACCCTCCAGCACTCACAGAACAATTAATGGATCAATAAATTGGATACTGGAGGTTTCCCCAACATATTGGTCTCTCTGCTTTGTACTACTCCACAGGGCCCATGCATGCAGGGACAGTACATGGTTATTAAGTGCTGTGTGTAAGCCATAAATCAGCTGATGTATGAAGTCCCAGGGGAGCTGCGTCCGGCTCCTCCTCTGCTCCCAGACTAATGCAGCATTTTCCCAAGCAAACCCAATGTGTTTCTTTGTTTCCTGCTCTCTTTCTTTTCCAGTGAAGGGTCAAAAAGTAGCAACACTACAGCTGACAGGATTTTTTCCCTTCGGGGGGGGGGGGGGGGGGGGGGGGGGGGG
>JBBPCS010000037.1:8310071-8393527 GCA_037974645.1 Hollardia meadi | reverse complement strand
CCCCCCCCCCCCCCCCCCCCCTTCCCACAAATGTTTTTCCGCAGGCACTCAGAGTACAAACAAGTGGAAAGTGCAGATATACCATGAAGACTTTAATTTAAAGGATAATTATAGCTGTATATATAATTTTACAAAAAGCATGCAAAATTAATACATACATTTTCTTATGTGCTGTTTTTTTTATTAAGAGGTAGGACACATGCCAGGTTTTAGACAGTTAGCTTTCACTTTCACTTCAATATTCCTAGAAGTAATCTGCAATCATTTTTTGGAGAAATGGTGAGCTTGTGAGTCAGTGTAACATTACGCCACCCCATCTTTAGGAATTATGACTTGAATTATGAAAGGCTTCGAAATATTTGGGATTATTTTAATTTTCTTTATTAATTTCAGTTCTTTATTTGACATTTTTCTTCCCAATTATATTTTATTTTTGTGCCTGAAACCAGCCAAACCTGAAAATATTGAGTCTAACAAGTGTCACAATCAGCCAATAAAAACCAACCAGGTGTTATTTGTGTGTGATGTTGGCAAAAAATCTTTATGACAAACATTTTTAGCATAAGAGTTTACTAAGTGGAGTTTTACTGGGTCATCCCTATGTTCTCAAGGTCCCATCTTTTCCAGTTCTATTTCCCCTTAATTTAAAGTAATTGAAAAGATTTACAAGTATATAAAAAGTTGGATTATTGATTAAAATGTATTATTCTTCCATCAGTGTTAGAATTAAAGAACGATGGGAGATGGACGTGCCACTTGCAGTTTGAATGGAGTGGGTGAGTGAACAACTTATTATATGCTATATGCTATATACTATGGCCCTGGCTGTTACCACTGCTATCACAATACATATTTTTAACTTCAACAGAATACAGCAACTCGCTTTGATATTTCTTTCCTACTCCTCCCTGGAATGGAATTATTAAATATCTGCCACTTCTTCTCCAGTCAAAATGGTGTACTGTCACAGACACTCAAAGCTTTTTCCCTTATTAGCACAGCCTGGCCTTCCCAACAGCAGGGATTTTTCCCTCTGTGGTCACGTCACTGGAAATGTTGACACAACACCAGGCTTCTCCCGAAAAAACACTCTTCTGCTTCGGGATCCAGGATTTCAGTCTGGCCTCCCGTCAACCCGCATCCTACTCAGCAATGCTGCAGAGATGTCGTCAGGGCTCCAGCTCGGCGTCGTACCCTGGTCTGCAGGTTTGTGTCTGCAGCTGAATAGAAACTCTGCAGGACGGTAGTAAATTCACTGGCACCAAGTCTGTGGCAGTGACCAAACGTAGGGCAACAAAATCCCAGAGATGAAGAAGGATGTTGGCCATGCTTTAAAGAGTGGCTTAAAAAACATTTTATTTTTTTCTCCCCTCTGGACAATATGCGAGATACATGGGAATAGTGAAAAAGGGGGGATTTATTTTTCCTTAATTCTCATTTTTCAGGACATTGAGAGTCGGATGGAGCCAATGGGGTTGAGCAGAAACAGGGTTTACCTCAGCTCTAGACTTTTCCGAGAAGCGCTGCGTTTAAAGCTGGCATAGGGCAAAGTGATTTTCTCACCAGGGATTAGGGCGTAAAATCTTTCACTTAACGACATCTTTCCACTTCTGCTCCACTGATTAAACGCCCAATCCACATACTGTACGATGCTTAAAGTCGGCCTTAAACATGGCTTTACACAAACAAAATCTCCATTTAAAATAGGCCTGAATGTCATCTTTTATTCCACACTTCACACATACACACATTCACACTCAGTTTGCATAATCTTGCTCTGTGCTGCATACGTCTGGAGTTGAAACAAAGGAAGCTGAAGCTCTCTGACTTCATCATGTATTCAGTGCACAGCTCTGCACAGCCATGATGGATGAAATGGGAATACCGTCAAATGTTCTCCCACTAAAGGCCAACAATCACGTCTGCTCACACACATACAAACAGATAACACACACTTCTCTTTTCCATTGATATCATGTCTGGATCTGTGCCTAGCTGAATGCTTAGGGATTTTTTTTTACGATCCCTACATGCCGGAAGACATCCGCAAGACCTTGAGCGTTTGTGGTTTCATTCACATGCTAAGATGCTGATGTTTAGCAGTTATGTTAAGCATGTTTACCATCTCAGCTTGGTGTGTCACCATGCTAACATTTGATGATTAACACTAAACAAAGAACAACAGAGGCTGATGGGAATGCCATCAATTTTGCCAGCCTGGTCTCACCAAATGGCGTATGAATAACACGCCAGTGTCTTTAATGATTTTGTGTGTTATCAGAACACATTTTTTTGCTTTTCGTGTGGTGGATGGATCAAACAAACAGTGGACATTTACCCCGGAGACCGGAGTTCGCGTCCCGTGTGGAACTGAAAGTTGATATTGATCGTTGTTAATTCTTGTCCGTAAATTAGGTTACGTACTGTTTTCAATTTCGTGACGTACGTAACATAATGAAGTTGATTTTAATCCAAACCATGATGGTTTTTTTTCCTAAAACCAACCAAGTAATTTTTATGCCGAAACTTAACCAAACTGCGACTGTAGGTCACCTAACTAAGATAACAAATGTCACACGACGGAAGTCACCTGATGTTGTCGTTTCATGTCTAAAACTCATAAAATGTGGACGCCGTTAAATGACACGCGAAAAGCTTAAAATGCGTGAACTGAGACGCGAAGTGGCCTTAAAAGTGACGTGCTATTCAAACGCCATCCCATGAGATCACGTTGGCTTTGCAGTTCATTTGGCTCTAGCATTGGACAACTAGCAATCTGATCATGGTGATAGATGCAAAGTGAATTTCTAACCCTCCAATGCTGTGTTCACATTACCGGCGACAGAGCATCAGGCTACAAGTCATTTTCAATGAAAGCCGGCGACATTAACGCTCGACGCGCTACAAATCAAAGTTGAGCTGACCTCAACTTTTTCAGTCTCCCCTCAATTCCTGTTCCATGTAAACAATGGAAGAAAAACTTATTCTTGCTGTTAGCCAGTTCTATTTAACCTTACACTTTTTCTTTACCCTGTCATAAACAAAACAAAAAATGCAGCTTGGCAGAGGGTGGCAACTATCATGGGAGTGCCAGGTATGTAACCGCTCAATGGCTAGCTGCCTCCACACACGAGCCCATGATGACGTCAACGACAGCGACACTTCAGAGGCGACTCGGCTAAGAATTTACTTTACATAAGCTTAACCAGCAATCCATTTTATAAAATTTAAAGAAGCTGATCAACTTTTATTCTTTTTGACTGTCTTATATGGTAAAATGTCTTTTAATTGATCAGGCCCAGAGCTTCTATTTCAGCCTCATGGCCCAGAGGCTGGTTCGATGGACTGTCAGATGGTACGTGAACAGTGCTTTGAGATGGCGTTGAGAGCTGAGACAGCACTCAGCGCTGTACCCTACAACACAAAGAGACAGCTCTTGTGCGGGGATGCCTGGTGTTGTTATTGTACGGCTCAGGAAAGCAGGAGAGCCTCCCTGACCTTGGATTCAACTAGTGGAGTTGATTGCTCACACAAAGTCATGAAGACCGACTCACGCTGTTGCCATTCAGCCACTGAGAACATCCACATTGTACGGCGCAACCTGGGTGAGAGCCCACATCACATTTTTGTCCGCTCTGATTTGACGTACAGCCATAAATAACAGCATTGTTTCAGTGCAGGTAGTAAAATGTGGTGAATGTTTAATTTGTTTATCAAACAACACCGGGGTGGACCATCATAGCGGAGATGCTTCCCCTCCTGATGACTGTAAAATATCTGACAGGAGAAGCAATTTCCGCACATCGGAGAGAGGCCATCTCATTAACAGTGTGTATCAGCGAGCATTAAATCAACCAGTCGAGTCATGTGGCTGGAGAATGTCCTGTTGCCTCAGCAGGGCGTGTGTGTGTGTGTTTAAAGGTGGTTGGGTGGGGTGAGGGGGGGTGGAGTCCTGCTGTTGCCGAGGCAACAGCCTCAGTTATGTAACATCATTTGGTGCGGTGTAAACAAAAAGCATCCAGCAATGTGTACCATCCTGCCTTTTATCATTGCTGTGGAGGAAACAGACAATGTAGTTCAACCTAAAACTGCAGTCTGTCTCTCTAAAGCCTTGTTGCATTGATGCTAAATAAAAACCCTTTATGGATACAAATTACCCTGAGAGCAGTGGACATTATAGCCTCATAATTTACCTTTTACAACCATGTACGATACCTCTAATTGAAAATCCTGAAATATAGATTGTTTGGGAGGCGAGCTGCTGTTTGCACTCTGTAATGGTGCCTAAATGGAAACCTGTCCAGTGTGATATGTGTATAAGGTAGAGCTTATCAACACAGGACAGCTTGGGTGCCAAAACCATTGCACTGTATTTATATAGGCTGTTTATGGCCAGTTCCTTGCATATATGCAGCAATAGGAAGTGTACAGAGAGAGAGAGAGAAAAAAAAGGATAAAAGGACGGCAACCTATAAATACTTCAGCAACATCAATCTTTATCCAAATGCCTCACGCTTGCCAAGAGAAATAGGACACTCAGGCTTTCCCTCGTGAATACTGTCTTCCATTGGAAGGTCAAGTTCAATAAATATCTAAGGGAAACAAAGATATAAAAACAGAAAGAGAAGCCTCATGTTATCGGCTATCAGTTAGCGAAGGACACAAGCAGCAGTGCCTTCCCTTCACATAAGAGGCTATTGTTCAGTTCTGCTGGGCAGCTGTGCTTATTTTCTGTTACCACTCCATGATATTAATAGCCCCACTGTCATTCACTAACACTGCTGCAGGGAAAGTTGAGGAAGTCCCCTTCTTTAATATGACCAAACTGTGATTATATGGCTGCACTGACAAACGTCTCTAACTGACATGGCTGAGTTTGGGAACTTGAGTCTGTAAGTTGACAAACAGATCTATATTACCTGTAGAAGTGCAAGGAGTGCAAACCATTGATATAAATAAAGATGGACGACGCGTCTCCACGTCCTCCCATTTTACAAAAATGAAGCCAAAATATCCGGGATACGCGCGCTGCCATCTTGCGCATTTGGAGCCACAGTCTGCGCAGTGGCGACCAGCAGCGGTCTCGAGTTCCCGCCCATACGCCCGCCCGCCCGCCCAATTGTGTGCAGGGTTCAGCTGTCAATCATGAAGTTTCACCCCCTTTTTATAGCATTAAATAACTAATAAAAACCGAACATGCATCAGCGTGATAAGAACTACCTGAAACGACAGAAACCATCTTTGTGAAAAATTTATTTAAGGTGTACTTTGAGTTTTTAGTTTGGCCCATGTCCTACCTGAAATTATTGAGGGGAGGAGTTTATGACCTATACTGCAGCCCACCACCAGGGGGTGATTGAGATGTTTTGGCTTCACCTTTGAGGAGCTCTCATGTCGTCCATCTTTATATACAGTCAATGGTGCAAACTTGCCTCAATAAGTTTTATAATCATACAACATAAAACAGGAAAAACATTTGGGAGTCCCTGATCCCGCCGGTGTGATCGTATCACATGACTGTTTCAAGACGAAGCAGCATAAAAAAGAAATCTCGTAGAGCGGTGCTGACAAAAGTGCTGGCTCTGACCTCCATGACAGTTTTTGTTTGGTGTTGATAGACCAAGTAAAAACAGAGATATGAAAGTATCAGTAGCATCCTGAGGTCTCCCTCCCATCACAGACTTTGTTTTCATTAAGGCAAAATACACAAGTGGATCCAGCCCAACTCCAACCACAAAAATTTAGATTTGATCAGTAATTATATTGATTTTGGCTGACAGAGTGGCAGCTAAGGGCTCAATTAATAAACAATTGTTCCACTTTTGGCATTGCATCAACTCAAACCAAACAAGCTTGTCTTCTCAGGCAAAATGTAGTTTATGTAAAAAGGTTTTCACATCAGACACACACACATGCACACACACATACACACACACACATGCACACTCCTTGCCTTTTTCATCTCGCACTGAAAAAATTCAAAAGCATCTCAGTTTTTTATGTGGGCGCACAGACAGCAGTGAAAAGTCTCAGAAAAGACGCTTCTGTGACAACAGCTGCTATTTTGGTTGATGTTAATTGTCAAAAAGCCCTGTTGTATTTGAAAATGGAATCACTTTTACATACACAAAGACATCAGCACCCCTCAATCATTCATACAAAATAAACACATACACAAATAAATTGCTGGCTGTGAAATGACACCACCTCGCTCCTATTCTTGCAAGAAAAAAAAGTACCACTATTCAAATGTGTCATTTTAAGTTGTTGCAGTTGAAACAGGTGAGTCACAACGCTCGACTGAGCCAGGAGTCCCACTCTGCAGTCTGCAGGAAGCCTGTGATATGATGGTGGGCGGCTGTCACACAATCACTTATTAATGGGGAGATTTGTCTCACTGCAGCAAAGTTTCTTTGGGTGACAGTGTGTTTCTCTGAGGCAGTTTTATTTTTTGAAGAAACTGCACCTTCTTGATATGAAAAATTCAAAACTGTTCAGCCTGCTGTTTAGTTGAGTGATCCGGACTCTCTCTCCTCACCCTAAAGATTAAATACAAATGAGCCTATTTTTAATTTCAAGAAAATCCTGTCAGTTGTGTGCTAATTACAGATGCATCCTCATACACATGAAGAATTTTAACCACATGTTGCTGCTAATACTTTTCTTTTCAAGGAGCTGGTTGCTACTTGAAAACTTTCGATTTATTTACGCATTTATTTGAGAGCTATTTCTGACTATGTGGCAAAAAATGACCTTTTTCATTTGGTGACGCGTCATAGCTAGACCAGCACAAGATAAAAATAACAACGTGGTGTCTTGGCACGAACAGGCAACCTGCTGCATATGACATTAAGGTATAATATTTAAAAATTAGCAAATAATAAAATGTAGAATTATAATTAACTTATTTTAGCTGTTTCAAAGCAAATCATCTTGTTTCACAGACCTTTGAGTGGGCTGTGAGAACAATATCTATGGGTGAGGACATGTTGCTGTGTTTCATGGTATTTTCTCATGTTTATTCGGGGAAAAAAAGGTGAAACTGAGTAAGAAATAAAATTTCCCTCCACTGTGGTGTACCTAAACAGCTTGTTAACATAAAGCTACTGTGGAAAGTGTGAGCAGGGGAAACAAAAGCGAGTGTGAATTCACAAAGGTCATTTAAAACTTACCCGACTGCACTCTGTGTGCACTCACAGTTAGACCTATAGATTTGACAATTTCGTGTAATTCAACTGATCCAACTGTTCGACAAATAACTGTGTCAACGTTAGCCTAATGGGGAAACATTAGCATTGGCTATCCTGCGTTTTAGATTTCTGTAGCAAACTTTACAAAACTCATCCATTTCTTCTGTCAAAAAAAGGACGTAAAAGTAAGTTTCATTCTAAGCTAATGTTATTTTAAAAGGAAGAAAACAACGTTGTTGCTTCGGAGATGTAGCTAACTCCTTTAGCATCCTGCAGTTGAGTCGGCAGGGAGACACAGTTGCTTTGCTAACTGTAGCTAACTGGGCCAAAGACAAATCATGCTATGTTATCAGTGATACAGAACATGTTTAATACTTTTCGGCATCTGAAATGGCTAATATTAGCACTTGTAGTTGCATGTTTTCTAGCTGTTCACACTGTGCTAGTTAGCTAGTTTAGCTCTCTGCTAGCAAACTTGCAAAATTACATTACCTAGCACACTTTTCTCACCCTTTTGTGTGGTAGCCAAGGGGACAGACATATTATGAGCCTGTGCTTTAGGATAATTTAAAGATATTGGTTAGAAACATTTTGTTTGCTTTATTTCAGTTCACTGGTCTTCCGTTTTTTCTGCATTCTTGCCTGGTTTCTGGCTAACAGTTAGCCTTCCTTCACATAGATAGAATGATAATGGTTATGGCTTTATGCAACTGGAGTTGATTATGAAATGTTTTGATCGGCTGTATGCCAATAAATTCAACATATACACATAGGTGGATGAACATTAAAAGCTGGTTTTAGCACAGGGACTTTTACTTACATTTTCATACTTAGAATATTGTTATTATGAAGGAAAACATGCTGGTCACATCAGTTTTGGCTGATTCTTTTGTTGGACGTTTCACTATGAAATCAACATTTTACATCGCTGGTGTTTTGGAACCTGCATATTTTCTCCCCTTCCTCCCACTATGCTCATGCAAACACTCTGGACCCACCCTGTTCCCCCACCCACATGCCTCCAGAAACACCTGGCTGAGATCTGCACACTACTAACGGCCCTCTCCTAGTTATGGAAGCCAATATGTTTATTTTTTCTTCTTTTCCTTGTGATCTTGAGAGAAATAATATGTCAGTCACTTATATATGCAAGTCAACCTGAGTAGGCCTACTTTGTTATTTTGCACCACTGCAGATAACTACAATTGGTACAGTACATTTTTCAGATACTTGTACTTTACTTGAGTATTTCCATTTTCTGCTACTGTATACCTCTACTCCACTACAGTTCAGAGGCAAATATTGTACTTTTTTTCTCCACATTTATTTGATTAGTTACTTTGCAGATTGAAATTAATAATGCAAAATATAATCAACAAATACATTATAATGTTATTATATTAATAAGACTCAATTGAATTATAATTTTACCCAGAAGGAACATTATTGTACTGTACATCAATAATTATAATTCTGAGATGGATCATTCTGCATAAGAAATCTTTTTTATTTTTCGTACTTAAAGTATATTTTGATGCTTAAATAAAATTTTGCAGGACTTTTACTTGTGACAGAGTATGTCTACACTGTGGTATTAGTACTTTTACTTAAGTAAATAATCTGAGTACTTATTCCCCTGCTGGCACCAAGCGTTGGCCACAGTTCATCTCGGTGTTTTTTTTATTTACTACCCCGGGATCCGGTCCTGGTGCAGAGGGACCCGCTGCTGTGTCCCTGCTGCAGGTATATGTGCATGGGAAAGCCCGGGCGGTAGTGGCGGAAGGGTACAACGTGACCTGACAACAAGGAACCTCCGGGAAAACCGTCAGTCCTAAAGTATGCGCAGAAGAGAGGATGGAAGAGGGGGCCCGTGGAGGTGGTTTACGACAAACGACACGACCTACGGCTCCTCACCGCTCGACTAGGAAGGAGCCTCAATACAGGCCCAACCGCGAGAGGAAGAGGAGGTGCAGCTTCGCGCATGTGAAACCGACCCAAGGGTGAAATTTTGGCTTCGTGTCAGTGCGAGTAGCATTGGCGCTGCGGCGGTGGCGCGGCCGTCTGGATCCCCCTGCTGCCGGGAGAGGACACCCCGTGGCTGGGAGGCGGAGACGGGACCCCCGTTGACGTCAGTGGGCCTGACTGTTTCCTGCAATAGAAAGTGAGAGAGAAGGTGAAGGGAGAAAACACAGAGCTGTACCCCCCTCCTGTTTACACTAAAAGGTGTGTTACAACCCTACACCTGTGAGTATTAATACATTCACTCTGAGTGCGCTTCATTTGTTTTTCTGCGTGTGTTCCAGGCGAGAGGCGGAGCGGGTTTCTGTCACTGTGATATAGGTCGCTGTCGGTAGCGCAGCCGGAGAGAGTCGGACATGCTTCCCTTGCTGTGCGTCTCTCCCGTCCGGTTTTATCCTGCCGCGAACTTTGAAGGATCTATTTAGTCTGACCAGGTGGAGGCATGTGAGCTGGCCGTTTCTGTGGCGCAGTGTTTCCCGTGTGGACTTGTGCAGCAAACCGTGCTCCGAGGACGCAACTTGAGCTCCCCGGTGATTCTGTGTACGCAGCGCTCTTTGTTGATCTTTTGCGCTGTAGGTAAGCAAGAAGCTGTTTGTAACACCTCGAGCGGGTTCATGTGTCCGCTGCAACTGCCCATGTTGTGATAAACGTGCATGCGTGCAGGCTGAAGGTTTGGTTTTGTTGGATAAGGGGGGAGGAAGTGTCCCATTCGAGAGCTGTTGCGGAGACGGCGAGGGGTTTTCCCTGGCTCCTCCCTCACTTACAGGGCGTTCACGTGTTGCAACAGGCACAAAATACGCTATTCCCATGCATTGTTTTTGCTGACTTCATTGCATGCAGTTGAATCCCAATTATCTCCTTCCTTCTGCTGTGTTTGTCATGATTGCACCCTATGAACCAGGCGCTGCAACGCGGACCCAAAAAATATACGCAGCATCACTCTTATTATTATTTAAAAAAAAATATATATTTTCTGATATTTAAATGTTATTATGTCACACACTCTCAGACGCCGTCAATGCGGGACCATGCGTGCACTCCCGCCGCTGCTGCCCTTCTTTTACATAACGCCTCTGTTTGATCCTCAGGTGTGAGGGAAAGCATCACTCATTAGTCACCTGCAAGTTGCATTCCAGCCCGGCAGGGTGAGGACATAGCGTTACAGCGCTTGAATCACCGGTACGTTTTGTTTGTTTCTCGTGTCAGTATCAGGGTGTTTCCTCACATATGTGTGCACACACATACACACACACACGCATGCACGCACGCACGCACGCGCACAGAGACACACAAGACGGGCTGGCCGACGGACTGACAGACACGCCGGAGGAAATGTCTCTCCCCTCCGCGTCATCATCCGCGGCGTCGAAGCTGGACCGAAGCGAAACTGTGCATCACTGACGGGTCCAGGTGAGCTGCTCTTCGTGGTTCTTATCGCGCGACCTGGACGTGTTTTTCTGCGACCTGGTGCCGCGCACACACAAGCGAGACTAAACCAAATCCAACGTGAGATGATGTCATTGCTCTAGCGCCACATGTACCAACTGTATGGAGGGAGAGAAAAAAAAATCATCCAGTTGTAGTAAGTGTTATGTAATGTTGGTAAGGGGGAAACAAAGGCTGGTTCCTGAAGCCCTGCTGCTCTCTGCAACATGCATTGCTCTGACAGGGGTAGAGGTGTTATGGGGACATGGTGATGAGATGAGATGATGCAAGGGCAAGAAAGCTTAAAAAAAATGATTTAATTTAGATATATACTCATGATTTTGTGATTTTTCTGTCTCTTCAGAGGTATGTTTTTCCCCTCTGCAGTTTATGCATAGCAGGCAGCTCTGTGGGTTTAACATTTAACTTCAACACCCACCTTTTTTGCCTCACATTGTTTCAGCAAACCAGAATCTGCATGACACCCTTATCAAGCTTTGATTGTCTAAAAGGGCATTGAAAGCAATCACATTAGACGTTTGCACTGTGAAGGTGGGCTCAGTTTTTTGTTGTTGTTGTTGATGTTTCTGTAGGGATCTAACTCGAGCAGGGAGATTTCTCTGATAGTAACCTCTGTGTGGCCGCCCAGCTGCCCCGGGCGTTCATCACACACACACAGGGCCTCATTGTTTGCATCATTCGTCATCTGCGCTGACATTTGTCAAAGTGAAGAGCAGGCAGTCTGTAGCGGCCGCTCACATGTCAATCAGGCGTTTCTCATAAACGGCGCTGCATCTTCCACCTCTCTGTCTTTTTGTTTGACATCAGAATGGCAGATGGCAGCTGCTGCAGAAGTTGTATTGATATGAAGAGGGGAGGGGGGACGTATTCACACCTTCTCCCACTGACAGCAGACAGTAGCCCGAGTCACACTGCACATTATTACAGAGCAGCTCCAAGAGGAGAGGGCTGAAATGAAAAGTCCGCCTGGGACACCTGTTTGAGGAATAAACTCAATCAGCGACTGTCCTGGACTGTCGGACAGCTGCCAAGTGAGAGCAGAGGACTCTGCACGCTCCGAGGCCAGCAGAGCACCTCATTCATCATGTATGAGGTCACGTTTAGCTGATTCTGACTCAATGTGTGTGTGTGTTTTCTGTAGATGCACCCAGACTGTGGCTCAGGAGTCGACTCTTCTCGAGGTCCAACGCTATAATCCAGTTTTCCCAAGATGCACCTGTGAGCTAAGGCGGAAAGATGCCGCGGACCAAGCAGAACAACCCGAAAAATTTAAAAGGTGAGTTTGCACCCAGGTTCATGCTGCTGTGTTCTACATTTTCCTGTCAGCTGGTGAATTTGTTGATTCGGATGTCTGGAGAGGAACTCATCACTACATTTTGTTGGTATAAGATGTGTTTTTGGCTTAAAATGGTGATTATTTCCTTCCTACATGTCCTGAAATGTGGTTTGGTAGATTTGGACGAGAGCTGGTGGTCTTTGTCATAGTGGTGCGTGATATTGATTAAAACATTATGTCATTATATTGCAGGGTCTTTGGTGATATTCATAGAAACATGGCAAAACACTTCATTGACTGCTTGACCTTTTTTTTAGACCTCATATCATCATCACCGTCCAGTAAAAACATAACTTTATTGAATTAAATTGTTCACATAAACTTGCTTTTATGGATTGGGAAAAATAATCTTACTTGAGGTAAAAAAATTAAAAAAAATCCCATGGATTATCCGAAATGCATCGTCACTTAGCTGCCAACAGGGCTGTTTTTCCTAGCTCATGGAAAGTCGAAGTTTTGAAGATTCCTGGCAGTTTCTTCTGCTTGAGATGGACAAATCAGTTTGCTGTGTGGCTCCTTCCTCACTGTTTTCTTACACTTGCCTTGTTGCAGATCTGACCTTTTGCTGCATAATCAAACTTTTTTCACACCACCTAAGTTCCTTCCTTTGTTGGAGTTGACCAGTGTTGCCATTTTGGAACATTCCTTCACAGTATTTTTTGGTTAAAGGTGTAAAAACTGACAAATCGTGATCGTAATTTACATTCTAAAATGTGCTTTCTTTATTGTTATCACTGGGGTGGATACGTAAATCCTTACAGAAAACACTTGTACACGCTCGGTAAAGAAATCTCCTGGAAAGGTCGCACTGCTCCACATAATTTAAAAGGCAACATAGTGTACAGGGATCAGTAGAGTGGAGTGAAATTTCCATGTGGCGCGGGTCTTTTAAATTAGAGAAAATAATCTGTTCTGGTTGGTGGAAGGCTGATGATTTATGCGTATACCGTATGTGGATTTAGATCAACTCGGAGTTGATCAATACAAGTGATCATACAGCTCCGTGCTCGCTGTACTGCATTTGTGCACACGGAACAGAAGTGCTTGACTACTGTTCTGTACTCTCGTATCACATGCCTGTAATTGGTTTTATATGCGCAGGTTTAGAGCATTGACATAAATATAGATGGACGACGCGTCTGCACTTCCTCCCATTGTACAAAAATAGAGCCACAATATCCCGGATACGAGCGCTGCCATCTTGCACTGGTGACGTCATTTGGAGCCAGAGTCTGTGCAGTAGTGAGTGGATGGTGGAGCCGCGAATATCGAGTTCCCGCCCAATCGCGAGCAGGGCTCAGATGTCAGTCAAGACGTCGACAATGACAAATAATCAAATTGATCAGAAAAATGAACACTTGAACAAACATCAGCGTGATAAGAACTACCAATAATGACAGAAACCGTCTTTGGGAAAAATGTATTTAAGGTGTACTTTGAGTTTTTAGTTTGGCCCATGTCCTACCTGATATCATTGAGGGGGGGAGGAGTTTATAACCCATACTGCAGCCCACCACCAGGGGGCGATCGGGATCTTTATGTACAGTCAATGGTTTAGAAACTAACTTAACGCCAGAGTAGCTCAATTTCTTGTGCCTCTTTTTCGGTGCAGCTGTCACAATGTCTCAAAATCGAGCATTCGAACACTAATTTGGACGGCGATTATCATGGCAACGGCTGAAGCTTTGAAGCATTCAGATCAGCCCTAGTTGCTTCACTCTGCAGAATGACGTACGTGCAGAGTTTGACACTAGAAGGCTGTTTTCACATTCATGTGCTGAAGGGGGAAAGTTTCTCTGAAACTAAATCTTTTAGTTTAGCGTGTGTTTGTGCGCGATGATGCTGTTCCATCGCAGCTAGTTGGGAAGCCAGTCGTGGTCCAGTATGCAACACTTTTAAGTGAAGCAGGAGACTTTTGAATACATATTCAAAAATTCTGTATTTTCCAATGAGAGAGAAGGAATGGACGTAACTGAAAAATCATATCAGACAAATTATTATTCAAAGCAGTTGTATGGGCAGAGGATCTTTAATAGCGAGCATGGTTCTGGGTTTGCCCGTCAATAAAACAGGAGACTGGAGGATCCTGATTGCTTGTTACACTTATTTTCAGCCACAGAACACATCAGAGGGACTAGAGATGCAGGCATAGCTGCGACAAACCAGTATAATTGAATACAAACATGTTGGACAAACGAAATAAACAAAACATTTAAAGACTGCTGGGTGGGTTTGAGGCTGTAATCGGGCTCTTTGGTGTCACTGCAGCAAACACCTCCAGTGAGAAGTCGGTAGCAGCTTTCAGCCACGCTTTTAATCATAGCATAAATAAATTGAGTTACAAAATTGATAAATCACAATATGACATTACATGTTATCAAACAGCAGAGTCGGTGGCTGTGTTGTTTGTTTTAACCTCTCATCAGATTGAGACTAAGGTGTTGAACGAAGACACATGCAGCAGAAAACACTTGGACATAACCAGAAATATAACAAAATACATTAAAGATACATATTGGAGATAATCTGGCTGACGCAGCGTATTGAAGCCACAGCGTCTCGTCATGCTGGTACGGAACACCAGTTGACTTGAAGGAATCCGTGTTATGTTGAGAACTGACAGGTTGACGTGTCAACAGACGTTTGCAGCTCACAGATCCACGAATTTGCAGCGTTACATGCTGGGTGTGAAAATGTGCATCACTGCCATTCGCCCAGCAGTCGATCCACACAGCAGATTTCCTCATGTCTTTTTTTTTTTTTTTTTTATCATATAAACACTTCTTGTTCACTTTTTCCATTGAGCTTGTTTGGCCAAACAACATAAATAATTAAGTTTTAGAATAGTACATTACATCACCAAACAGAGGACGACCGACACGGCGGCCAAATGATATTTGATTCTATTTTTAATGGTGACTCTTCCTTTGTTTGTGTTGGTGCAGCGCTGCAGCTGCTGCAGTGTTTAACTTGAGGGATAAATATCTGTACTTGAAAAGTATTAATTGATAGTAATTTTATTGGGATGGAAGAACCTTAATTCAGGGGTGAGTTTAGAGACTTTTGAATGTGGGTGTATGTTTGTACAATGAGTACAAATGTATAAATTTATGACTCAAATTTAAAGCCCTGTACATATTTACATTGTTTATTCAGTGTAATAAATGACTGCCAAATAAAAAAGATCTTTAAATATGTTTCTGTTAGGGATGAACGATAAATATCTGATAAATTATCAGCCCCCGATAATGGGAAATTTGGTATCGGCCATGAGAAGCAGGTGATTATAAGTTATCTGTATCGGCTGTGGGAAAAAAACCCATATCCTTCATTGCTACTGTTTGTCACTCCAAATATTTTTTTTGTGTCTCCTTGTGATTTAAGAGCTTACAGTGTTTTAAAGAAGTAAATGTGAAGGCAGCGGATGCAGCAGCAGCAGTCTCATTTTGTTTTCTTTCTCAGGCTGTTGTGGGGAGTACCCAGTTTACTTCCTGATCATCTGATAACTTGTTGACACATTTGTTTGGCTTCTTGTTTTGCCTCTTGACCCAGTTCATCCCATCTCCTCCCGGGTTTGCACTCAAAGCCTTCCCTTCATCAGACGGGAAATGCTAATTGTATGGCATGCTATCACATGCTTAAACTCTGCTGTGGAGAAAGCCTTCTCCTCGGAACTTAAAGAACCCTCCTCATACTGCCCTAAAGCCACCACATTATGGTAATTAATGTCCAAGACTAGCTTTAAAAACACTCTCATCTTGAAGCTAAATGGGGTGTTAATCCAGTATTCTCTTTGCTTTATAACGTAGCGGTATTTATTTCAGTATCCAGAGTTTTGGCTGGATGATGGGAAGCCTCAGCTCTTCTCAGGTGCTTTGTGCCTCAGAGGCTTGTCAGCGGTCGGATTCTGGTACAAAAGAAACCACATTAACGTTTTCCTTCCTGGTCGTCTGAAATCTGACTTGGCACACTTTGTCCTGTCAGGGGACACAAAGAATGAGTTGTTTTATTGACAACATCCTGAGCCGGCTGCTCTGCCGACATCTATCAGGTGGATTTAAGGCTTGTAGGAGAGCACGAGTACGAGCATGCTGCCAATAAAGCCGCAGTCTGACCTCTTGACTAAATTGTCTGGGAGCCATGATCAGATGTTATCTTCACTTGTTTGCACAGTGAATATTTTATGACCTCTTCAATACAATTTAGCATTTATTCACAAAGAAACAGTGTTACTTTACACACATGGCATATTGTATACTGTATATGAACTAACATCAGTATTAAGTGATGTAATATTGTCAATTTGAGCTGCAGCTAGCGATAATTGATTAATAAATTAATGGTTTTGTCTGTAAAATGTCAAAAAATCTTCCAAAACCCAAAGATATTCAGTTTACTATCATATTTGACAAAGAACAGAACACCTCTGCACATTTTAAAAGCTTGAACTCAAGAAGTTTTGGCATTATTGCTTGAAAAAATTGATTAAACAATTATCAAAGTTGCAGATTATTTTATCAATTAATCTACGAATCATTTAAATTTACGATTTTGCAAATGGTATTTTGCATAGACCATAATATCATAAAATGTATTATTATTAAAATAATAATAACAATAACCGAAAGTGACAGAATATTCCAAACTGGGCCGTGTAATGTGGTTGCAATCAATATCATGATATTTTCTGATATCTCTCTATATAAACACATGTTTAACGCAATAAAGCTTTAGTAAAACTATTTTTTAATTAAAAGATTTCATTAAAACTTGCCTGGAATGATTAATTTCGAAAGCAGATATTTGTAGAGTTCTAAAAAAAAAATTATATGATCCTGCTGAAAGTTCGTTCGTAAATCGTTTAATAACAAGAAAAACCTAGATTATTGTACAGTGGACAGGTGTACCTAATAAACTGGTAACTCTGTGTAAATGCAGAAAAGAATGAAGATGAACAGATCAGTAAAGAGAGGAAGGAACTTTTGTGAGTGTTTTGTTAATCTGGAATCTTTGAGCTATTTTCGGAGCGAACTCCCGGCTTTTATCTGAATCATAATAAACCGTCACACACTGTAAACAGAGCAACAAAAGGAAACGTCCGCTGCTTTTAGCTGCATGCTCACTTGTATTCTGATCCCTTATTTTTGCTCTTCAGAGACGTCGGAAAAGAAAAAAAAAAGCTGCTTACAGGTGATCAATAAATCTATAAAGGGGCATTCTGCAGATTCATTCATGAAACTTAAAAGTGAAATGGTTTCACTCAAGTTTTTTGTTTCACTCAAGTTTACTTTCTGCAGCAAATGGACTGATTTCTACCGCTGTCAAAGGCTTGGTGTGTGTGTGTGTGTGTGTCGTCGGGACTGATCCTATGACGCAGTTTGTGGGCAACAATGCTGGAAGTTAGGAACTCCTGTCCTCCCTCCTCTGAGTCTCTGTTTACTCTTCTGGAACAGCTGGTCTCTGAGCAGCTCTGGTGGGATACGCAGTGGTTTCCCCCTTCAGACACACACACTCCGTCTCTGTGGACATCAGCACAAATACACAGTACTCACTGCTGCCAGGCAAACCGGGAAGTAATGAAATATTAGGGTTTTCTTCATTCTTCAGAAGTTTATGTAGACTGTTTTTCAATGAGTAACCTCTCTGTCTGTACTAATTAACTTGCTTTAGTACGTCTTTGTATTCAGCACACGGGAGTTAAAAATGAACCACAACCGTAGAATCCTGCTTTACACATTAGTGCATGAGTAATAATAATCTAATGATAGAATGTATAAAAGTAAAACAGTTACAGGACACATTTATCTGCATTGAGTTGTTTTACTTTTAAAACTTTAAGCACACTTTTTCTGATTAAACTTCGATATTTTTACCGAACATTTTAAATGCGGGACTTTCACATGAAACACAGTATTTTTACACTGTTTTATTAATACTTTTATTTAAGTAAAGGGTCTGAAAACTTCCTCCACTACAAAACAAAACAACTAAGCATCTTCTACCAAGCAAACTTCATCTACTGATTAAGAGCATGGGATGTGATTGAAAGCTGCTAGTGAGTGGACCTTGAGTTATCTGTGACAAATAACATTGTGATTATATAACGACATGTTTCACTGCCTTTTTTCCCCAGATAAAAAGCTACTCATACATTATTAACATCTATGTACAAGTGAAGCGTTAAAAAACTAAATAAATTTACTAAACATTTCAATACAAAAATCTAATGATTTAAATTGACTCCCTCTCAGTGATTTCTAGTTTTAGGACACTTCAGTTCATGTTTCTGCACTTACTGCCGGATCATTTCTCAAATGTTTAAAACAAATTTTATTGCTGCTAACACAAATATCTTAATAATCGATAATTGTTTCTCTTGTGGTGCCTATATCTGGAACAATAATTTTAAATTTTCACATTAAAAATAAAACCTGACTTGAAAAAGCCGAAAAACCCAAACCTCTCAAAATATAAAGTAAAAGTTATGGCTACAACAAAGTGCAATGGAAAACAGACCTGCTGACATGTGACATCAGATCTGTGTGGAGCGATGAGGAGACTGTCACCTTCCTCAGATTAAATTGGAGCTGGTAAAATTTAAGAACCGAGCTGTAACTAGATTTTGAAACTGAAAAAATCCCACCTGCTCCCTCAGACCTCCCTCAAGAGGAGCGTAGCTCGTCGTTGTAACCATATCCAAGTACGTCATGTCTCAGTCACATGTAAGAACACAGCTAACATTAGCATAATGAGCGTAAACAACAAACACTGTTGGTACTCACCGCATGTTTGTATTAGCTGCACTTTCTCTGCCATTCTTGTGTGACAAGCTCGCTATTAGCTTTAGCGATATATCCTCCGAGCCTTGTGGAAGAGTCCAGTCATGCACATTCAAGGCAGGTAGACCGTCCAATCACTTCATTCGGCTAAATGAAATGATTGGACGGTCTTATTACAGGTCGTAACAGCCACAGACAACAGATCTTTTTTCTTCAGAGCATTTGATTTATTGTTTGTTGTTGGGATGTAAAGAGAATTTCAACAAATTTAACAAAACAATGCTTCTAAAAGACATTACCCAACGCAACAAACAAATGCTATATTTCCATTACGTTTTCTATGTACATGCATAAATCGGCATTTTCTGTAAATTTGGTTAAAATAACGTTTGGATGGAAACCTAGCTTATGTTGACAAATTACTACTAAAGTGTTGCTTTAAAAATCTTTAAAAGTCTTATATCTGATATGCATTTTAATCAACATGTTTAAGAAACATGACTGAACTGGTTTCACAACAGGAGCTAAAGATGATCGTTAATGCTTTTATATCATCCCGGCTGTAGTAAGACGTCTACAAATGGCCCAGAACGCTGCTGCAAGCCTGTCGACGAGGTCCAGCATAATGAGTCGCATAACTCCGATCTTATCTTCTTAACATTGGCTTCACATTAAGTTTAGGATTGATTTTAAAGTACTTGTTGTCACCTATAGATCCCAGCCACCTGTGTCTGACTCCATCCTTATTATCACCAGTAGATCACTCACTGTAGCTCTTCTGATCAGGGCCTGCCTACACTTATGTTCTTGCCTCTGTTGATGTCTTTAAAAAGCAGCTGAATCTTTATTTATTTATTTAAACTGGCCTTTGTCTCCCTAGTGTTTTTTTTAATGTGCATGTTGTTGCTTGTTTTATTTTTATTGTTTCTTTTTGCTATTTTTTTTGCCCTTGTGAAGCACTTTGTGACCTTGCTCGACTAAATAAACTTCACTTACTTTAATACGTTGTTTAAACGATGCGGTAAACGAACACATCCACCTCTGCTTTAAATTCAAATGAAGTCACTGTTGTGCAGAGCTCCGTAGGATGTGTGTCCTACTTTGCTGCGGTGGAAAAATGTGACCTGGTGTTAAAACCCACTGATTTAGACATGAGTGCAGTCGATTAACCTTTCTGACGATGCGCTGCGTTCACTCTCCCTCTGCATGCGTACTGTCAGTGTTTGCATCCAGACAGCCTCCAGTAGCTATGTGATGTCTGTGGGGCGTTTGGTTTTTCAGTGCCCGTGAAAATGCCCAGACTTGTTAGCAATGCCGGTGTTTATAGAACTGACTCCGCATTCCTCTTGTCTTATAAAAAGGCTCCTCACACCAGAGCCCAACAGGTCTGGTCTCCTGCTTCAGCAGAGAACATTCTGCGTGATAAATGGTGAACAACTGCAGTGAAAAGGGGGCACTTTTAACAAGGTGGAAAATGTTTAGCCTATAAAGCCGCTGCAGAGAGACGGAGACGGAGTTTCTCATCCCTTCAGCATCCTTCGCCGTGCTGACAAGGATGTTTACGTGCAGAAATAAAGTTTGTGTGTTTTATTACGTTAATCTGATGGCTTATGAATGTTTATTTCCGAGCGGTGGTGGAGTTATTATGTTTAAAGCAGGTGCAAATTTGCCAGAATTAAAGGGGTGAAGACGTTTTAGATTAACTTGTCTCAGCCCTTGTTGTTTTTCACCGCTTCAGTTGCAACAAACTGACATGCAACAGTTTCTTGTTAATGATTAACCGTGTGTCTGACCGTGGTTAAATATCCAGGGTCAGAATAAACTACAGCAGCAACCTGCACTAATCAGAGTTATACACTAACCCAACACTGGGCACAGATGTTTCTTTGTTGCTTGAAAGCTGCAGAGCGAGTCCGGCTTTTCAGGCCTCGACGGCCCTCGTTTTGCTTCACTTTAACCTTCAGAGATGAAGATCGGAGAGGTTTGCGATGCCTCTTCTGTCAGCTCCTTCCCAATCCCTTTTTAATCTCACTGTCAGACCAGGGTCAGGGTCTCCTGCATACCACACCACTGCATCAGCAGCCATTAGCTTAAAGTAGGAAACAGTCTGTAAACCACGAGCCCTGTCTAATCGCACAAGGGCTTCATTGCTCTCTCTGCCAGAAGAGGGAGACAAAAGTTCTGTAGGTTGAATGATAATGAGGTTTAACGATGATAATGAACTACAGTGTATTAAAGTAATAAAATGCATTTACTCAAATATTGTACTTAAAGGAACAGTGTACCCAAAATGAAAATTCAGTCTACTCACCCCCATGCTGATGGAAAGTCGGGTGACGTTTTTTTCGTCCACAAAACCGCTTCACAGCAATTCGGCGTTCCGGCATTCCCCTGAACAACTGAGGAAGCTGGGGACTTATTCTAACAACCAACAAAAACAAAATGGCTCCCATACAGCTCGTCTGCCTCGTAGTTTAGTGGCTACAGTGAAGATTTCAGCTTGACAAAGTTTGGAATCTCTGGCCCTCTGGAGACTGTTAACGCCGGAAGAGCTGTTCATGTTTTTATGTTGAATTTAAATTACAGCTTCACATTTACTAGCTGCAACATTAGAGTGATGTTTACGCATTAATATCATAGTCCAATAATATAATGTACACTTCTTTGTATTTTCATACTTACATTTTTTTGGTATTTTTACTTAAGTAATATATTAAATGCATGACTTTCACTTAGTGTTTCTGCACTGTGGCGCTGTTTTCTTTTTTACTTTCTGATTTTAAGCTAGCTGCTGCGTCTCCTGACAACTACAAATATGTGTGCTGCAGTATCTGAGTTCAGATCAGTTCCCGTACGAAAAAAGTGAGATTTTAAATTTCCACTTTACGCTAAATGTGCTGTAAGATGATGAGAATGACCTACTGTTCTACTTAGACTGTTAAAACCCATTTGGCTCACGTTAAAGGTGCAGAGAAAGAGTTAACCACCTGGGCCGAGCGAATGGATTCTTACATGTTGTGTCATGCTCAGGCAGCCAAACCAGTGTTTCCTTACGGTCCCTTCAAATTACCGTGTGTGAATGCAGCGAGATTCACACAAAGGGAACTTCTCTCCCAGAGGTGGGAATAAAGCGTGGTTTTAGCAACAGTAACTACAACAAGACAGGCTGAAACTAGTTCAGGGATGTCTGTTTGACTTGGTGGTAACCTCGGAGAAGCTTTCACTCTGACAGAGCTGCGACAGGGAGGGAGGAATTTTTATAGCTTTTTTTTGTGTGTGTGTGTGTGTGTGAATGAAATAGAATATGGTGACAGCTCACTTTGCCATCCTGAAATGTGGGTTAATGTCTATTCCTTCTTTTTAATGGAGGAATAAAAGCATATGCTTTAGTCCTATTTTTCAGTGTGCTGGTTTTAATGGCAGGCACATGGTTCAGACATTGTGCAAAATGCTTTTTTTGATGATGGAAAAAGTGATTATCAGAGAGCGGGGACTTTTTCCATTTGGTGTGAACGCTTAATTGTGAGGTGCATATCACAAGTGGTGGTGTTTTTAATCACCTTGGACCCTCCGCTAAGTGGAGGGCGGTTACTTGGTGACAAATCAGCCCTCAGGGTAACTACACTGTGGTGGGGAAGAGAGGAACCTCCCCAACACCTGGTAACATCTGGAGTTTGTGAGTTGGCTGATTTTCAAGGATTTCAGACGGCAGCTTGTTTCTGTTTGATCATTGAAGTTGTCTCACAAATCGATTGTTAACCAAACTGACAGTCAAACATTTACAATGTTCTCTCTGTAAATTCACTCAAATAAGAAAATATAATTAAGTAGAAATAAATTAACGTTTTATTCAATTGAAAATGGCTGACAGAGAAAACAGACCTTAAATGTGCTGCTTTTTCTCGGTTTACTTTAGCATAAATTGAATTTTTTTTTTTAATTTTTTGCACTGTGTAGGACGAAACATACAATTTTGATTGAGATTGTAGCAGTTTTTCTTATTTGTTTTTAACCAAATGATTATTCAATTGGGAAAACGATCATTCTTTTTACATATAGTAGCACTGGCAATTTATTATTAATCAGTTTTGCCTAGTTTTTAGACACGTTTTGATCAT
Source organism: Hollardia meadi (assembly GCA_037974645.1). Classification (NCBI taxonomy): domain Eukaryota; kingdom Metazoa; phylum Chordata; class Actinopteri; order Tetraodontiformes; family Triacanthodidae; genus Hollardia; species Hollardia meadi. Next base: position 8,370,639 of record JBBPCS010000037.1, on the reverse strand, counting down.
GTTAGCCGCTCTGTGAAAAGCTGTTGTGAGTTTCTTTTTAATTCCTCAGAGTAATAATATCTTGAGCCCACATTTGTCTCCCATGAAAATTGCTCTTTGTGTGTTTAAATGTTAAACGTATTTAAGAATCTGTTTGGGCTCTTTAATTACTGCACAGGAAAGGTCAACCACTTGTATATGACTGTAAATGGATCAAAATTTCAACCATTTTCAAGCAAATAAAAAGTCTAAAATTACTTTTAACGGCTTGTTAGTTTACAATCACATAAGAGAAAGAAATAATTTGAATTCTCCCACTTTCTTCCTCCCACCTCACCTGAAACCTGCTGCTGTGTGCAGACTCTCAGTTTGAATGTCTGTCAGACTCTTGCCTGTTTATGTGACGCTGGTGACTAATACCATAACCAACACCGCCCGCCTGCTAGTGCAGAAAAGGTCTTGCATGTGTGTGTGTGTGTGTGTTTCATCTGCGTGTGCACCTGTGTTTGTGTGTTTCTTTGTTCGTTAAGTCGTGCACTGTCTCCTCTGAGGTGCGAGCTCCACTCGGAGATGCATTTTCACAAACTGTTCAACAAATGATCAGGACATCATTCGTTAGCAGCCTGCCAAAGCTTTGTGTACCTGTCGCTCAGACTACCACAGCCGAGGCAGATGTGTGTGTGTCACTGCAAGCTCGCCACCCACTCAGCCATTTACGTACGACCTCCTGTAGACCGATGACCTGACTGTTTACGTGTGTGTGTCCTGGGAAGGACTGCTGCCCAAACAGTCAAATTACTGGGCTTAAACTTTTCAAACTGAAGCGTTAGTGAAGGGCTCAGGCAAGCCGAGTTAAATTGGAGCTAACGAACGGTGACCTTCCTCTACTTGTTAGGTGCGCGTGCACACACACGTACACGTTTTCCCTCCACAGGTGAGCTTCTGCGGCCTGCTGAGCCACTTCCTGGAAACTTGGTTGAGCAGCATTGATGTTGGCAACTCGGAAAGGTGAGCTGGAATGATGAGGGGGGAAAAAACAGGGTGGGGGCTGACAGGATTTGCCTCTGCTCGCGTCAGCACAGAGACCCAGGATAGTGGAAGAAATTGTCCCTGCGGTGGCGACGCAGGGCCGACGGCGGGGTTGGATGCCACATTATTCAGGGATGTGCTCATGACCCACTGAGGAGGTGGAGAGCTCATATGCACCGAGCAGGATATATGTCATCTGCATAGAAATACCCCAACAAAACCTGCCTCTGTTAGATGGGGGCTGCTGACTCCCTGGGGGTCCTTTTTTATGATTGTAGGGAAAATGTGACGCAAGTTAAGCTGCAGGAGTTGGAAGTAAAAAAAAAAAAGAAATAAAATTTTTAAAAAGCTTTGGAAAAAGTGCTTAAATTAAAAAAAAAAAGAAAAAAGAAGAAGCTAATGTCTGCCAACCGGAAACCCTTAAAAGGGTTGTTGTGTGGGGGTGCTTTTCTCTGTGTGTGTGTAAGTATGTGTGCAGCTGCATGTGTGTGTGTATGCAGAGCTGGCATTGCTTAATGGTTTGCACACGCAAAGCCCAATGTAGGGGTTGCCAGGGAAACAGAGCAGCATGAGACTCGGTCTGCAGGTGCTGTTCCTTGTGTCCGACTGCTGGAACCTCCTATGAATGTGGAGGGAGGGGAGTAGAGGGGTAAAAAGACGAAGGAGGGCAGAAAAACATTCTGGGGGGGGGAGCTCAGGGAAAACTGGGAAAAGAGGAGCTGATAGAGATGCACAGCAAAGAGTAGAAAGCTGGGAAAGTTGGGATTATTGACAGTAAAGAGGCAGATTAAAGTCAGATGGGGTTCAGACATCCATATTGTTACATTAACCTGATGGAAATTTAACATTTCTTTCAAGTCAAGTCAAAATTAAACATGCACAGAAAGAAAAGAAATGCACGTCTTCCAAGATGGCTGTACCATCTTGCGCACAAAGAAATAATAGCCAATTTTAAGTGTTCAGATCAGTCTATATAAACCATTTTTTGCCTTCAGCTGAAAGTCTATTAATCAATCAGCTGATCAACAGAAAAAGAAAAATTAAAGACTTCAAACATTCCAGCTTCAGACAAAGTTTGGCAAGAAGAGAGTGCAGAGAGTAATCAGGAGTGCCAGAAAAACCTCAGAGGAACAAAAATGTGGGGGGAAAAAAGTGACGGCAATAAGACGTTTATATTTGCACAGTCTCCTCATCGCACCACACAGATCTGATGTTTTCATCTGCCGCCATTTTTCATCTCTTCATCTCAGTGGATGATTTTGATCTATTCGCTACACCGCTATTTAAAAAGGAGCTGAGAAGCAACTTAATGAAACCGTAAAGGAACATTCATATATAAGACACGTATGTTTGAATGACATAAATCTGTCACCTCAGTGGCGCGATGAAGTCAGTTTCTTCACGCTGAAGTCACACTCGCGTTTGTCAGAGAGGGTTAAAAAAATAAAACCTAAGAGGAGGAGAAGCAACAATCAACTGGAGCTGAATGTGTGTGTCAGTTCAGATCTGGTGGGAAAAGCCACTGTTTCCCCTCCTTTTGAGTGAAAAGCCTGCAGGTTCATTCATATATTCCTACACTCCACCATGAATCCCCTCTCTGCTCGTCATCCTTTTTCCAGTCTGGTCCAGTCACATCATGCATTGATTCATAAGGCGTTCATAGGAGCTGCTGACTCTGACTTCCAGTGTATGTGTGTGTGTATATATATATATATATATATATATATATATATATATAGATATAGATATAGATATAGATATAGATATATAGATATATATAGATATATATATATATAGATATAGATATAGATATAGATATAGATATAGATATAGATATAGATATATATATAGATAGATATATAGATATATATATATATATATATAGATATAGATAGATATATAGATATATATATATAGATATAGATATAGATATAGATAGATAGATATATCTATATATATATTCGTGTATACACTCTGCTATTTGTATTAATTGGAGCAGTTTGCTGCAGAGGCCTAGTAGTTCATAATTAATTCAATGTCGGTGTCTTAATTCTGCTCACGGAACCTGGAACATTAACTGTGATGCATTTTCTTCAGTGTTACACGTATTATGCTGAATTTAGGATCATAAATTAGATTAAAGCCTCAGTTTATCAGTCTTGTCAGCCTTCAGGAGACCTTGTCCTTGACTGGAAGCGACAGGTCGTCTGCTGCTGTGCCTGCCAGATGTTGAGGTGGAGGCGAGAGCAGGTGGGCAGATGGGTGAGAAGGCAGAGGTTAGCTGTGCAGTTTCCTTAAGGTCAGGCCGTGGGCTGTATTTATCAACACTGACACTTGCCGTTTCTGTGCTGCGTGGGCCGTCAGCCATCGCCACTGCAGCACAGTGGCCAATCAGAGCACAGCGGAGAGTCACATGCATCAGGCGGGGGAATGACTAACAATCAGACCACATGGGAACGCAGGCTGATGCTTTGCTTACAGGAGACAAAACTGAAGTGACACCAAGTTTCAGTAACGATATCAACTTGATGCTTTGACAACAGCACATGTGCATTGCTTATTTAAATCCTGTGCACCCAAAACTGAGTTTGCACTGCAATGTGCTTCAAATACATGCAGCTACAGGACACTCTATGTATCCTTGTGTGTAAGCAAATGGTTTTTTTTTTAAATATTTGGTTGTTTTTAACTATAAAATGTTAGAAAATAGTTAAAAACAAATGTAAAAAAATCAAATTTCAAACATTTTACAATGTTTTAAAACTGAGACAAGAAGCAAATCCTCACATTTGAGTACCTAAATAACAGGTTAACCTTGTTTGACCCTTTTTGCTTGATGAATGACTTAATTAAAAAAACATCGCCAAAGTAGTTGTTGATTAATTCTCTGTCGACTGATTAATTAATTCAACTCTGTTTGAGAAGCATAAACAAAACACTTTTTTCATTTCACAAAAAAAGCCCAAATTTCCCAAATGTTAATAATAACAAGAACCTAAATAAGATTCATAAAATTGGCAACATCTGAAATGAAGTCATGAACTGTCTGGTGAAAAAAATAAACAACATCTTGTTGCACACACACTCGTGTAAACGTTCACTGGCGGCCTGCGGACACACTCGGGCTTCAGCAGTCAGTCAGCAGAACGCAGGATGCTGAATAACCGAGCTCACTGTGGGCATTTTACAAGAATCAGCGGACCCTTCCCATGTCAGCAAACGGGTTCCCTCTGAAGGCCTCTTAAAAACCAGGGGCCCTGCCTCGTATCACGAAGCCTGTCCATTCATAAACTCGCTCTTTCTTTCTCGCTCTGCTTGTGTAGGCTAATTGCCATCAGCAGGAAATATGTTGTTTTGTCTGTGCCGTTTGTGTGTGTGTGTGTGTGTGTAAGGTATTGACTGAGCGTGAGGATGCGGAGGAGGAGTGGGAGGAAGTGAGCGTTGTATGCCCTGACATGTCTGTCAGTGTCGGGGGATGGGTGAGGACGGGGGGTGGGGGTAGTAGTTCGTCCTTGGCTGCCCAGACTCAGTGGACTCCAGCGGGTCGATGGTTAAAGATTGAAAGCCCCCCAAACAGCGTGTGTGTTATCAGGAAGGTTGAGTGGGGTCAGCGAGGTCAGGTCAATATTTTACACACACACACAGTTGAGGGCCTTTACTGTAAATAAACACACACATATTTAGAGCGAGGTCAGGAGGTTGATGCAGGAGTGGAGACAGCAGTGACGGGTGTGAGAAGGTGATGCATTGTCCATGTCTCTCCTAGAAGTTATGTTTTTATACAACCGATTTTCAAAAGTAAATACGGAAACATGGCGCCGGTCAGATGTTCAATATCAACATAATGTTTCCTAACAAAATGTTAATTACTGTATCTGGCATTTAATCAGCAAAATGTTTGTGTTTCATTTGTTTTCCACCAAAATTTTTAATTAATTGATATAGTATCAATATCAGTGACGACTTGCATTATTGGGTAAGGTTAGGGAAAGTTCGTTGTACCTCAGGTAATACTCCAGGCAGCAATAAAGTTTTAAGATTTGGATTTCAGTGTCCCGCCCACAACACTATTTGATTGGTTACTTCATAACGAGTCATAGCCTATCAACACTGATTAATCTGAATCTGCAAAGTAACTTGGAATTAAAGTTATCAAATAAATGTATTAGAGTAAAAAGTACAAAATTTGCCCCCAAAATGTAGAGTGGAAGTATAAAGTACCAGAAAATGGAAATATTTAAGTAAAGTACCTCAACATTGTACTCAAGTACAGTACTTCTGTAGTCACATTACTTTACTTTTTAAGTAAAAAAAAATTTCAATTTTGATACTAAGATTTTAATTTCTACTTCAAATGTGTAGGTTCTAAATATCGATTTGCCTATTGGTCTCCTTGATTAGTAATAATCAGTATCGGCCCTGATCAAACCATCAGTTAGACCGATATAAAATAAGAAACAACAAAACGGCTGGAACAAACCATGAAAACACAACAAAGATGGTCTCAAAGTGATTTAAAGACATAAATATTAAAAATCGCATCACAAAAAAGACAAAAACTAACAAAACTAATACTAAAACTAATCAGGAGCCGCGGTCAGCACACGGTCACATCTGGCCTCCCATCAAGCGATCGTGTCTATCGAGTCAGTTAATAATAGCTTTCTTCTTTCTTTTTTTTTTTTTATGGGAAAAGCCGTTCGGCTGTGCAGCAGGAGCAGCACAGTGTTTCTGCAGGACAAAGATAAATGTCTCCGAAAAAGACTCGAGGGGGTGAAAAAAGGTAAAGGTGTGAAAGATAGCGTAAAAGAGGGGGGGAATAATGTCAAGTTAGGAGAGCAATGGGTACAAATATAAAGAGAGTTAATAGGGAGGATGTGAAAATATGTGTTGGAGGTAGGAATAGGAGGAGGAGGAGGAGGAGGAGGAGGAAGGGGTGCCTGCCTGCTGGCAAAGTCTCATCCTCTTGCATAACACCGGGCCATCTCTTCCTTTAGCCGCTGTTGCCATGGGGAGAGATGTTGGGAGGGGGGGTTTCTGAGCTCCCGACGCCTCTCGGGTGGGAGAGACTCCGGGGAATTCTGAGCTGCGACGATCCCCGACTTCCCTCCGAACGGCACTCGCTGGGGAGGAGCTGGAGGAAAAATCCTCCCGTTATATTTTTAGACCTCGCATTCTGGAGGATTTCAGCGAGAGCACTAAGCAAAGCTGCTTGACACCCCCAGACCAAAATGTAACAAAAATAAGGAAGCTGCTGCTGTGAGAGAGTAAGAAGCTGTGTGGAAACCTGCAGGACGTGTGACTCAGGTTCAGGTTCAGGTGTACCCTGTTAAAATGAAATCCAGCCATTGTTTAAAACCACAACTTTATTTTCCATGTTAAGGCCATGACTAACAGTGAATCTCAGCAGTGCGTGCAGGTGTTTCTGCAGTACAGTTGCTGTGTGTGTGTGTGTGTGTGTGTGTGTTATCATCTGCGCTGCCTTGTTCAGCGAGCGAGTGATGAAGAAAACATCCTCAGCTGCAAGATGTAAGAGTTGATTAACTGATGAGACGATGGAAAGAAAATTCTCAGAGTTGAATGAGAAGATCAAAACGACTCATCTCTATAAAAGTGAGGCTGCAGTCAGGAGGTGATTAGCTCAGCTTAGCATGAAGGGTGTAAATCAATTACTAGTAATTAATAGAGCTTCTGAAAGGGATAAACTCTTACTAGAGCCAACATGAAACCCACACAAAAAAACCCACACAGACCTAATTAACATGCATCTCCTTTGTTTAATTTACAAAAACAGAAATGTAACCACATTCTGACTCCAGCTCTGTATTTAACACACAGGCATGAGATCAATATCGATCTTCTCGGCAAGTAAACATATTTCCCGAAATTTGATGTTTCCAGCTTCTCAAATGTGACGATTTGCAGCTTTTGGTGTCATTTTGCATTAATAATGGTTTGAATTTGGGCTGTTTGTTGGACAAAACCTGCAATTTGATAAAATCAGAGAACTTGTGACGTCTGTTTTTCACATTTTAATAGACTAAAAACTTAAAGACAACACACACAGGCGGCGTAAAAACACATCAGCGTTGTTTTCTATGTGAGCCCACAGCGGTGGTGAGTTGATAGACGTCAACTCTTCAGGATACACCACATCCAGCATCAATTGCATTAGATTGTACAGGTGTAGCTAAGAAAGTACAAAAACTATGAGTCAGTTAATCAGTTATTCCATTGAAAGACAATTAACACAGCTGTTTTGATAATCAATTAATTGTTAGTGAATTTATTTTCATCTCCAGCCTCTCTGTTGTGATTATTTGCTGCCTAAACTGAACGTCGTTGTTTTGGAAAGCTGCTCAGGCAAAACAAGACACTTGAAGATTTTTATCCAGCAGCCTCTCGTGTTGATGTGGAGGCGGTGTTGCGTTCACGTCCAGGTTAACCCTCTACTCTACGTCACACACCTTTCAGCTGCTTCTCCTATTGGCGCCTTAATCATTCCCGCCGTGTGTCCCCGACGCTGTTCACCCTACACAGATAGGATCAATGCACAGAACGGATACAAGAGTAATTATAGCCTCTGCGGGGGTGTGGGAGGTTGTACACCACAAGTAGGTTAGCTGCTAATCTCATGTTGACAGTGTGTATGTGAGCGAGTTACCGAGGAATTACAGACTTGTGCTGTTTTTAGAGCCTCCATCCTGATTTGTTTTGCTTTTAAAAAAAAAAATAAGTCAGGAAGTCAGCGCTCGGGCAGGCAGGCAGGCAGGGAGGGCTTTCCCTGATTTGGAATAGGGATTTGAAAAGAAAGAAAAAAAAGGAAGACGAAGAGGGAGGAGAAGAGAGCAGAGGAGAGGAGGGGTGAGGAGGAACACAAAGGCAGGCAGGGAGGAGAAAGAAGCGTGGTTGCTGCACTGACAGACAGCGGAGAAACCAGGCAGAAGTGAGAAGTGAAAGCTCGGCTCTCGGCACAGAAACACAGCTGTGTGTTGGTGTGTGAACACACACAGACGGCGGCCAGACGCTCGGCTTTCTGCTCCGCTCTGGCATTCCAGTTTTCTTCTTTTCTTCTTCTTTTTTTTTGGCGCAGGAATGTCAGTGGTTATTGGTTGAGGAAGTATCTGTCTGGGTCAGGAATGTCAGGTGTTCCCCCATAAAGGCGTCCGGGAGGGAAAACCAGCAGCCTGCAGCTACTCTCTGAGAAAGTGTCGACTTTCTTTGGCACACTTCTCCCTCCTAACAGGTACTGTGCAGCGCAGTGAGAGCTCGTCTTTGTGCTGAGCAGGTTGTGTTTTATTCCTTGCTGCATGCTTTTTATTCGCTCTCTTTATCTTTCTCCTCATTTTCTCTTGCTCTGATGTCATCCCATCGTTTAATTTCTCAGTCGTTTCGCTGAAGTTTGCCTCCCTCTGTGTGTGTCGTGTTGCTTCATGGGGGCTGTATCCTGCTGTGATGGGAAATCTCTCATTATTTACTTGAAATAATTTTCTTTGATGATTAATCTGCCAATTCTATTCTTGATTAATGGTAATTATGATCTATAAAGTGAGAAAATAATGAAAGACTATCACAGGCTCCTACAGCTCGAGGTGACGTCTTCGCCTTGCTTTTTTCGTGTCCAAAACTCAAAAAATATTCTTGCTTCTACACAGACACACATACATTAATTCAGTTTAATTTAATGTAATGTGTGATGAGCAAAACATTTGAGAAGCTGGAAACATGAAATGTTTGGCAATTTTCCTTGAGATACTATAAAAACACTTCCCGATTCAAATTTTAGTGAATCGACTAATCAAATAATCAACAAATTTTTTAAGCTTTACTTATTTTAGATTGAATTCAGTAGAAAATAATCTAAATTTCTTGAAGCAAGATTTTTTTCATCATTAAAATATGATTATATTCCACACCAGCCAACATATACTTCCCACTCCCCGTCAGTCATCTCTTCTGAGTAACAACACTGTTGATCAAGGGGTTAACATCTCATTAACCCCCCTTCAGCAACCACCTCGTCTGCGGCGGCGTGCCGGTCTTCCAGGCGGCAGCAGCTGACGTACAACATGAGCAGGAGGACAGGATAAGCCTGAGCTGGTGGTGTTATGCAACAGTTCGGTCCAGAGATAGAGCAGAGCTGAACTTATGACACTTGTGGCTATACTTCTTCTTCTTCTTCCACACACCATTAGATCATTGGACACACTTAACTCCCCCTCCCCCCCCCCCCTCTCTCCATGTAAGAATAGATGTACCTGTTGTTATCGTAGAGAGGAAACACGGTGAGGTCAGTTATGAGTGCCGCTGCTTACACTCCTGGCTGTCTATTTGCACACATCCTTTTGCTAATTGCTTTTCCTTTGTCCTTTTCTGCTCTGATTTCATTACATTCTATTAAATGCATCATCTTATTAACTCTCCTAGAAACCTGCACCTCAGTAGCTGCCTCAGGTAATCCTCTGGGTGATGCAGGATTTCCTGTTTGAATAAGTGTTGTTTCCATTCACCTGCATTTCCAAGTGTGGAAGCGACCAGAAATCTGAAAAGTCAAAACATGGCAAGTTTTTATGCTTGGCTGAAGTGGAAAAGTTGATTTATCAATAAAATACTTGTATAAATACATCATGATGCACATGAAAAATGTGACGTACACATCTGGGTGGAGCGATGACAAGACTGTAAACATCTTTAAATTAAAACGTGAAGCAAACATGTTCTCCGTGGCTTTCTATTGTTTAAAGTTTGACTGGTTCTCATTTAATGTCCTCTTCTTCTGCAACGGTTTAATGGCACCTCGAGAACTAGCGCCACCAGCTGTTTATCTCGATGAACCAACCCCCAATATTCACACAACAGTAGTGGACGGAAACATTAATGCTTGTTTTCTTTTGCAGATTTTCTGGAAGTTTGGTTAAATTGTGCTACATTTGGATGAAAACTTGACTGTCGTTTTAAAGAAAAGGATATTGTTAGTAGAGCTGCAACAGCTGGTTGTATCCCAGCAGAAGATTGAATCTGTTAGTATGTTGATAATTAAACATTTACATCTTTTTCTGAGAAAAATGGCCAAATATGGTGGTCACAGCTTGTTAAATGTGAGAATTTGCTGCTTTCGTTTGCTTCACCTGATAGAGAATCGTTGGGATTTGGACTGTTAAATAAAATAAGAGGATATGTTGGACTGTGGTGTTTCCACTGTTTTCTGAAGTTTTACTGATTAATCAATAATGAAAATAAACATCAGTTGCAGCTGTAGTCGGGACTGTCATTTTTGTGCTCTGATAATGCAGATTGGAGAACATGTGAGCAGTTTGGTTGTATAAGCCACAGACATGTTGGTTACCACGTCCTTGTACTGTTTTTAAACTCCGGTGTGATGGAAGCGGAGGAGAGGGGAGTGGGCAGTGGAGGCAGGGAAAAGGCAGGGAGGGAGAAAATGGGGGGGAGTAAAAGAGGGTGATGGTAATGGAAAGAGGCAGGAAGAGGGAGGAGAACAGGGAAGACAAGGTGGGGGAAATTGATGAGTGAGAAAATGAGAGAAAGAGGAGGAACATAAAAAGGCAGTGAGGGAACGCCATGTTGCTGATTCTCGGTGTGGTTATGTAACGTTACCTCCTGCCTACTGATGGCAGAGGAAAGCACAGAGTAACAGCAGTGAATGGTGTGGAGGTGGGTGGCAACAACAACATCACAGAGGAAGAAGCAGCCGCAGAATCCATCAGAACCACATCAAAGGTCAAAAGCTGCTTTTACCTCCCTGTAATTCCCAGAATTCAACAGGCTACTGATGATCTGTGTTGTTTGGCAGGCCGTTGAAAACCTGCAGCATCACCAATAATGCAGTCACAACAGGGTGGTTTCTTCAGTTAATTCTTTAAGTCATTTTGTTAAAAATGTGATGGTAAATATGAGATTGTGCTGGCTTGTGCTTGTCTTACATTAGATCTTTGGGTTTTGGACTGCTGGTCCAAACAGTTTTAATGGCAGACAGTTTTCAGAGTTGTGAGAGTTAACAATTTCACATTTTAAATGCCCCACAGACAGTTTTTGGACCATTTTGACCACTATAAAACATTTAGCCCCGTTTGGGTAAAAATAGATAGTGAAAATATGATTCTGTGCAAATCAACTCTATTGGTTGGTTTTTCACAGGTTAAATTCCTTAAATGGTCATTTCTGACACTGGTGCATATGCCTCACTGGTTGACATACCACTTGCTGGCTGTGGTGGCCACTGTCGAGACACGTCCCTCTGTGTTTACATGCAGTACCAGTCATGTATATGTCAAAGCGTGTATGTGCTAAATGAGCTATACAAGCAGATGGTTGTCTGGCGGCATCCACAGAAAGAGAAACCAGAGAGAGCCTCACAGCAGCTGCAGGAAAGCCCTGTGGGAGTCTAAAGAGCCGGCCACCGGTCTCTCAGGGTGAGCTGACGGCACACCGTAACAGCGCACTATAACACACTGTAAAAACACACTGTATGGAAGAAACACACTGTAACAACACACTGCATGGCAGAAACGCACTGTAACAACACACTGTATGGAAGAAACACACTGTAACAACACACTGGCAGAAACACACTGTAACAACACACTGTATGAAAAAACAATAACACACTAACAACACTGTATGGAAAAAAACACTAACAACACACTGTATATTAGAAACACACTATAACAACACACTGTATGGAAGAAACACACTGTAACACACTGTATGAAAAAAACGGCAGGAAAGACAGGAAAACATGACATTTGTTAAAATTAAATCATAAAGGATTTCATGCTGCTAACACGTCTCACATGTTTCCATGCGCAACACATACACTTACAATGATCACAACAGCCCTCATTAACATCTCAGCACCCCTCTGAGGGGTGAGCAGTGGGAGGTAGTGGATGGAGGAGAGCGTGATGGTTGAGAGATGAGCCTTGTTTTGCAATCTAAACAGCAGAAAGGAGGAGGAAGAGAATAGATGATAGGCAGCTAAGATACAGAAGCTGAGTCTGATCAGGATCCCACTGCTGTTTGTAACATGATCAATGACCTTCCGTACTTTTGGATACTTATTTCCTTTGTGAGGTCGCTGCCTTTTGTTACACTCGCTGCCTCTCGCTGCCACTCTCGGCCTCATAAGCTCCAGATCTAATTAAAAGTTGTCGGTCTTCCTAGAAGGCTCAGTAGCTGTAATAGTCCCTCCTCCCGTAGCGAGGATGGCGCTGTGATTAGATTCAGAGATATGAGAGCAACATCTGTCAACTGGATGAAACTTATTGGCCAGAATTGTGTTAGATTCCTCCGATTGGACTCCTGGTGCCTCTGAGTCATAAAGCTGTCACTGATAGTAAGTTGTGTACAGGCTTCTCTGGAATTTCTGGCAATTTCACCAAAGATAGCCCTTCAATAGTTGGACATTAGCAGTGGTGGCAGTCAGATCCTTTACTGAAGTAAAAGTGCCAGTACTTTGATTTAAAAATACTCCATTACAACTAAAAGTCCTGCTGTCAAAATTAAATGTAAAAGTACAGAAATGTCCTTAAAGTATCAAAAGAAAAAGTACTTGTTTTGTAGTAAAATGTCTCCTGGGACTGAAATTAGATTATTAATACTATTAATATAATAACTACTTTAGTTCAGTGGCCCCCAACATAGGAGACATATCTCTTTGATTGAAATGCTAAATACTCATAAACATTTAAAACATGTTAAAGAGCCCCAAGGTTTGATCCTTTTTATAATGCATTGTATTTATAAACTAATCTTGTGTTTTTCTTTACTAAGTCTCAATTTGAAAAGTAACTATTTACAACAGCTGTCAGATGAGTACTGGAGTAAAAAGCACAACATTTGCCTCTGAAATGTTGTGTGGTAGATGTTTAAAATAGCATAAAATATAGATACCCAAGTAGAATACCTCAAAAATGTACTTGGTGACCATGCTGGTTTCAGACTGCAGTTTCACCATTTGCTTTTGATAAAAAAACTTGAAGCCTTTTGCCAAAAAAAATCAACTGATTTCAGACGAACAAAACATCTGAAGTTGCCCTTTATGTGCGGCTGAATGCAGCTGTGCAAGTGTTGAGACGAAGTCGAGTGCAAAAAAAAAAAAAAAGCACCTCTGCGATGGCGCCGTTATTAGTCGACCCTCCCCACCTGGTTTTGGATTGGTTTCAGTGTGGTATGGGACAGCTTCTGGTTGTGGATGGGTGTGTTTCCCTGGCTATGTGTGTGTTTGTAGACATGTTTAACCTAATGCACCGCCGGTGCACACAGAGGGCGGGGTATTAGAGGTTACTAGCTGGATTACTTCATTCAGGCTCTGTTGCATTATCACCAGCTCAGCTGTCATTAACTCAGATGTTCCCACAGGGATGAGGCCCGGTGTCCTCCACTGCTCTCCACACGTTCTGCTAACACACACTCTTACATGGGCCAGTGTTTGCAGAGTGATCCCTCCTTATGTCATTTTTAAGAACAGCAGAGATTCTGCACTGAGCCGTTCATGTGTGTCAGTGTTTATTTTTGCATTCCACCCGCCAACACCAACTTTATGCTGTTGCTTTGGTTCGGCCCTAATTACAGAGCGCGATGTTGATCCTGGAGTTGTGAAGTATTTATCTTCTGTACCTCGGCAATGACACTGCAAAAAGTGCTCGGTCACTCTGTTTGTTGTCTCTGGCCAGGGTAAATATTTATCAGATTTTTCGGAACCTCTTTTGTGGCCGAACTGTAAAACCCTTAGAATTCCCCACAATGACTGACCCAAAAATAGCAGAGGGAGCTTCCTCTTTGTTCCAAACCAGAGTAGAGTTCAGTGTGACACATACAGGCCAGCGTCACTCAGGGAGATGCTTTTGTCATTTAACGCATGGCGAGTCACGTTTATGTAACGCAGCAGGCTGAGTGTTTGTCAGCCCTGTGCGAGGTGACTCCCCTCGTTTAAATACCGAGCCCGGTCACGGTGAACTCCCACCCCCCACCTCCCCACCCCACAGTGACCTGCAGCTCTATATCTCAGCCTGTCAGTGTAAACATCTCTCTGTCAGTCAGTCACTGTTTACCAGGCGAGCTGCTTCTCTCTTTTTTTTAAGAGCTTTGACTGAGTGGTACAATTTAATGTTGACTTAAAAAAATTCTCACAAGATCCTGCAGTTTTCACGGCCACTTCCAGACTCCCACACACGGCCCTGAATGTCTCTTTTTTTTTTGCAGTCAAAAAGAAAAGCAATATTGCTGCCGGGTGTCTCCGTTTTTTTTTCTTCCATGGATTTCCTCAGTTAAGATAAAGAACAGCGGTGGTCTGCTGTTTTTAAGTCATGACACAGGAAACTTTATTTATAAAAGACTTTTCATGTGCTTTGCATTAAATCAAATCAAATTAAACTTTATTATCCAAAGAAGGAAAAGGCAACAGTCAAAAATGAGTTTTTCTTATTATTATTATTTGAATGATTGCATGTACATCGTTCTGCATAGAGAAGACTAGTTTAGAGTAGGGCTGCAGCAACAATTATTATTATAGGTAATCTGTGTTATCAACATTTTATCCGAACATCAGTCTCAAACCCCAAAATATTCAGTCCACTATCAAATATGAGAAGCTGGAACCAGCAACAAATTACTAAAACATTTAATCAACCTTCAAAATCAATTTATTTTCTGTCAATCGACTCATTGTTTCAGCTCATATACGAGTGTGATGTGGGAATGTGAAGCCTGCTGCGTCACTGAGGCTCACTGAGAACGAACTTGTCAGTGGGGGAGGAGACGATTCATGTCTAGTAGTTAAACCTTTGAAACCAAAGGTATTTGTATATTTATACATTTGGGTTTTTTTCAGGGAGGGACAATGAGTTGATGTAATATTAAAAACTTTTACATTAACTTTTTTTCTTTGGAAAAAACGTATTTTTATGCCTTCCAACATGTGTGGAGGGGATCTTTAAATGTTGTTTAAACACATGCTAAAAACCTGGCCTAACATTTTGATTTCCATCAGGAACTACCTGATCAAAGAAGAGGTAAACAAGATCCGACCAGACGTTTAATGCCAAGCAAAGTATTTTAAAACATGTCTGAAGGGCCTCTTTCAGGAAATTCGGCCGTATCAAGCACACTGATGGCAAACCGAAACTATAAAACTGTTGAGATGCAACCTCATCACTGAAAAGGAACAGAAAAAAAAGCGAGGCCACAAGTTGGACATAAAAAAACCCCAAAAAAAACAACCAGTAAGCACCTCAAAGTCTTCCCAGTCACCCGGTGAGTGAGCTGTTGGGCAACCAGCAGTTGGCAGGGCACATTACATTCCTCCCCCTCCGACACACAAACAGAAAGAGGGAGGGCGAGGGGGAGAAGGATCCCCTGGAGGGTGCCAAAGCTGGTTTAAGTGACGTCAACCAGCCTGCTCTGTTTGGGCAGGCCCTCCTCTCCCCCCATCCTCCTGCCCCCCCATCTCTCTCTCTTCATGGGCCTTACAGGAATTCCCCTCCTCGTCACATTATTCTGAGGAAACCGCTGGCAACGCCCCACTCCACCGCAGAGCCACAGCTGATAGGGCGGAAACGCAGACTTGTGACTGCTTGTGTTGACACAGGAGTATGTGTGCACTTGTTGTTCTTCCTCCAGATTCCTTTTGTTCCTGAACAAAGGGAGCTTCTGAGTGTTTGTTCCATGTATCAACTGGTTAGAAGTGAACATTTTGTCCTATAGACTGTTGTGAAACACTCAGAGGTGCACACAGAGGTGTTCTGCATTATTTAGTGTTAGAAAGTCGTGCTGAACGGGATTTAAGTAAGTTCGTGCTGAACGGGATTTAAGTGTGTTCGTGCTGAGATTGAGGTCAGATGTGCATGCAGCTGCAGTTTTGTTTGACTTCTAATGAAAGCCGCCATCCACGGTGACATCTTTGCTGTCGTCAAACTGAGCGTGACGGCCCTCGTCAAAGTGAACGACACAGACAGGAAGCAGTCAGTGGGCTGTCACTCATGTAGCCAACAGAGGCAGAGGGGACAGTCGAGGCCGAGGAGTCTGGCATGTTTTGAAAGTGTTGGTTTTTTTCTTTCTTTTTCTTTCGCTGTTGTTAAGTAGAGATTCTTCAACTAAAGGCAGCGCTGCTTTCAGTTTTGATCTGTCAGGCCCTGCGGGACACCAGGCAGCTCTATAGAAACTGACTGACGTGTAAGTCCTGCCTTTAATTTGTTATAAAGTTAGATTTTTATTACTGTTAACTATTACTGTAAAGACTGTGTGGCTGGCAACCTTCTTGGAAATAAATGTCATCCATGAAGTGCTTAACTTTTGTGCATTTGAGTACACTTAAGTAGCGTGATATTATGTTTTATGAAACTGTATCAATTCTGAAAAACACTATCAAGTTGTTAATTAATAGCTTACATGTAAAGATTTAATGTTTTATTTTCTTAATTTGTTTACCTTAAGAATCCTGCAAGATATCCTGCAACTGATATAGGCAATAGGGCTGCACAATGTATTGTCTCAGCATTGACATCACAATGTCGAGTAAAGCAAATTAACTCAAACACGTCATGCTACAACTTTATTTTCTGCTTGATACGAAACTAAAGTTTATCATTTTCCATGACTAACCTACAAGTTACATGTAAATGGCACAACTGCGACACACAAGTCCATTTGTAAAGTTCATTAAGAAACCTGTTCTCTCCACACTTCACGGTGTCAGAGTCACATATGTAAAATCGAAAGTGGAGGCTGAACCCTCTGTGGTAGATGTAGGAGGGCGGGTTTGTTTTGTTATCAGAGAATAGACTTATAAAGTAACTAAAATGATGAAAAGTATGATTGTGTATCTATAGATGAATAACTGCTTATATTTTTCATATCGCAGAAAAACTAAAGATATCACAATGTCAGTTTTTTCCCACATCGTGCAATCATTAACTATTGTGATATCATAATATATCACAATACATGTAATCGTACCTGTATTGTGATATCGTCAGATGCTTGCCAATACACGGCCCTACTGCAGAGAAGCATGGCAACCATTGCGCAAAGTATTTATAATTAATTGAGCTGCAGCTAACAGTTATTTTACTTATCCTTTAATCTGCCAGTTATTTTCTCAATTACCCTTTACATTTTCTCAATGTGACTTCTTTTTAAGACTAGTTTGACATTTTGGGAACTACTGAGAGTTTCATGTCTGTATGGGACATATGTAGCTGGAGCTTAGCTTAGCATGAAGACAGCTAGCCTGGCTCTGTCCAAAGGTAAGAGAATCAGTCTACCAGCACCTCTGAGGCTCAGTAACTGACATGTTATGTCTTGTATGTTTGATGCATACAAAAATACAAGTATAAAAATGCCAATTTGTCATTTTATGTGTAATGTATGCGATTATTTCCTGATCGAGACCAGTTACTTCCTGGAGTCACAGGCTGCCTGGTAGCTACTCAGGTGCTGGTTGGTGAATTTATTAACCTTTGGAAAGCCATGCTAGCTGTTTCCTCTATTTCCAATTAGGCTAAGCTAACCAGCTGCTAGGGATAGCTTCATATTTACGTTACAGGCTTGAGAGATCTATCAATATTCTCATCTAACTCTCACGAGAACACGAATAAGCACATTTCCTAAAGATATTCAGTTTGATATTCGAAGTTTTGGAAATGACAGTTGTTCAAAACAATCTCACCACAAGGTCCATTCAGTATTCTGGAGCTTTTGATTGTATCACATGGTCTTCCTCAGCTAATGGAAGCACCCAGTTGTCATAGCATTGTAGATGCTGTCGATGATTTCAGTTGTTCTTGATCTTTTATTTATTTCTAATTTCAAACGACACACAAAAACCAAACATCACTCCTCTTTAAAATAACGTATTATGGATATTATTATCCAAGTAATCATGAACACAAAGATAAATATATGAATAATTACAGTATGCTAACTCTAAAAGGTTTACATTTTAGAAACTGGAACTTGCAACTTTTTGTCATTTTTGCTTGAAATTGGAAAAGTGACTCGATTATTAATTACAGTGGTTTTAAACTCCTATCTGCATGTGACTCCTCCTCCTCCTTCTTCTTCCTCTTCTTCTTCTTCTTCTTCTTCCTTGGCTGACGCACAGAGCTCACTGAATGTAGCAAAATTTGTTTTTGCCCTGAAACAAATTAAATGTGTTTCCTGTCCCACGAGGCGTCGTTTGACGACTCACCGGCCATCAGTCGCTGAGTTCGGTTAGTTCTGTTTCACAGCCCTCACAACCCAGGGGGGGAACTCGAGACACTGACGGGATGAAGTTTGACGTGCAGCTTGTTTTAGTTCCACTTTTTTTTTTTAACCACTGCAAAGAAAGTGGATGTTTGTGTACGGTTTAGGGCTCGCTGCTGAAGTTCAATGACTGTTTTACATCTTCTATTCTTAATTCTTCTAGTATGCTTGCTATTTATTTAACTATGTCCTAAAAAACTTCACTCCTTCCATGATTGATGAGGGAAGGAAAATATTTTCATGCTTTTGCTTTTCTGTGTCGTGTTTGAAGTCTGGCTCGTTCTTGTCTGTTTTTTTTGGGGGGGGGGGGGTTGTTAAATGTGTGTGTGGTCAGAAAAAGATGTAAGAGAGTAATATTCACGTTTAACTCCACCTGCACCATTAAACTCCCTACTCTCTCTCTCACACACACACACACACAAACACACTTTTCTACCCACCCAGTAGGTTTCTCGTTATATCAATTTTTCACAAGGGTGCCCACGCAGTCCCAATAATCAGTGGCCTCCAGTCTGCTGCTTCTTCCACCTACAGTTTCCTGTGGGGGCAGCAGTACTGTACAGATACGGTACCAAACTACTGTCTTTGTCTGTGTGTGTGTGTGTGTGTGTGTGTGTGTGTGTGTGTGTGTGTGTGTGTGTGTGCGCAGGAGAGAGACTGTGATCAATATTTCATATGTTCACTGGGTGTTTTGTCACGAATTATTACGAGAAAAGAGTAGAGACTTCACCTCTAAACATGTCCTCTAACTTATTATTATTATTATAATAATAAGTATAAATCCTCATACCTGCATCGTTCACCTCGTGTTTGCTGCTCTGTGTACGAGATCTCTTCCCCTTTATATACATACATTATTAAAAGGTCCCTGCCCGAAACTCCAGTTAATGCTGTTTTTTTTTGTTTTTTTTTAACTCATACCTACCCTGGCTCCATTTATATTCAACATGCAGCTTCGTGCCACACATAAACAATCTCCCCCTGTGGAGGGTAAACAGCTCGACTCCCTCTCTCCCTCCTTGATGCTTAGCAGTCAGCAGCTGATCTCCAGGCTGCAGACAAAACTTGCCTGTGTTTTAGAGCCGATACCTGCGGATACGACACCTTTCGTTTCAGGATATTTTTTCAGTGCCTTACTTGAATATAATCATGTTTATACGTTTATGTTTAATTGCACATAAAGTCTAATGTTGCTGCAAAATAATAATTATTTGAGCAGATGGTTTCAGATTAAAGTAAACTTAAAATGAGTATAAATCTGATAAGACGTTCATGCCAGCTTTCGCGTCGCGACAGTTTCAGACAAAGCTGTGTTAAATTAGTTTTAATACATAGAAAATGAATCTGCGACTTTGATAATCAATTATGTAAAAGTAATTTATCTAGCAGATATGCCAAATTATTTGCTGATTCTATTTTCTCAAATGTGAGGATTTGCTGCTTTTCTGTTTTATGTCTTTGCAGAGCTCAATTTCAGACAAAAGAGCAACATTTAAAGACATTACCTTGGACTTAGAGAGAGACTTTTTTTCTTATAGCACTTTATAAACCAATTATTTGATGAGTCAAGTTAGTTGCAGCGCCAAAACCTCCCATCACAGGTTGCCAAGGTGATGCCATTAAATGTGGTGTTTTTTCCGACCAACTGTCCAAAACCAAATTATATAAAATTAAACAAAGATGTAAAACAGAGAAAAGTTTTACATCGAGTTACAAAAAGTTTTACATCGTTCGAGAAACTGGAATCAGCAAATGTTGGAATTTTTCTTTGATTAAGTACTCATGCTTCATTATATATAATGTCAGTTAAATGGAGAGTACAGGAAAATAGGATTACTCCCATTGTTAGCCTTGTGGTCGCACCATTCAAACAACATAAATTAGCCACTTTAGGGAGTCTGTTTAAAGAACTATCATTGCTGTCGTCTGTTGATGTGTAGTTCTTTTCACCCAGCGGGACGTATATTGTTGCTGTCAGAAAATCTCAATATCTCAGAAGAAACTCAGAATTACAACTAGGATGCTGATGTGAAAAGATCATTGATTATCAGAATTGGTGGGAAAATGCCTTAAGTTTGGATATATTTCAGCGGACACCATACACCGCTCTATCTGTACCTTCACACCCTCTCTCTTTCTCGTGTCTCAATTTGTCATCTTCCCTTCTCTCTGTCCTCTTGTGGCGATTAGATTTGATAAAGCGAGCCACTCCAGCTCCAATTCCGGCTAATGTGAGGGAGGAGAGGGGGGAGGCAAGTCACTTTGCGCTCCCGTCTCAGCCAGCTGATGATGATGGACTGCAGGGTAATGGGACACTCTTGGTATGTCGGGGGGGATTCCTCTGCTCTGCATCATCGTCTGTCTACCATTACTAAGGGAGAGCACAGTTTACTTCCTGTAGCGGCAGTCTCTGTTCTACTTTCAGACCAGTTCATCTACCTCAAGGCTTTGTATGCGGGCGTGTCCGTGAAGATAAACAATGTGTCAGATGCTGACAGTAACCCTTATGGACGCTTATTGCACGGGTCAGCTGCTGAGGGCTGCAGAAATGGTGCGTCTCCTCCGCAGGCCACAGGAAGAAAGCTAAGATAAGATCAACAGACTTCCCTTAAAGGTGACGGAGGATTCTGCAGCACTCATGCATGTCCCAGCTGTGACTAAAGGAGGAGACATCCGTGTTGTGTAATAGACTTACTGTCATATGAAGCCTGACTGCATTTTTTCCAGTGAGTGATACTGATTTGTTTTCACAGAACAGAAGAAAGGAAATATTGACATGTTACATAACACTATGATTATATAATCAACAAATATGGTGTTGATCAAAGTTAACAAGGCTGAAGAGAAATCTGCAAAAAATACTAATTATCAGATTGTTTGGCCATGAAAATAGCTTTCTTATCACAAGTTCCCAGAACCTGATCTGACTTGTTAAGAGTGCTTGTTTTGTCTTAAAATCAAAACATATTTGACTTACTGTGATATAAGACAAAGCAAAGGTTTGAACTTATCGACAGACCAGAATTGTTGCAGATGAATTTTATGATTAACTGATCACCCAGCTAACTGCTTCAGCTTTAATGTAGTTTTCTTTGAAGTAGGGCTGCAGCAAACTATTATTGTCATTATGGATTAATCTGCCGGTTTGT
Organism: Hollardia meadi; assembly: GCA_037974645.1. Taxonomy (NCBI): domain Eukaryota; kingdom Metazoa; phylum Chordata; class Actinopteri; order Tetraodontiformes; family Triacanthodidae; genus Hollardia; species Hollardia meadi. The sequence goes on along the minus strand of JBBPCS010000037.1, from coordinate 8,349,220 downwards.
ATAATATCAGAAAACAGTGAAAAACACCTAGAAGTCACCAGCAAGGTGATTTTTGTCCAACCGGCAGCCTGAATCCCAAAGACTTTCACCTCATTATGACGTAAGACGAAGAAAAGCAGCAAATCCAGAGAATGTGCTGTTAAAAATGACAAAACTGATGAATTATTTGCTGATTAATCTTACTTGATTGATCTGTTTAGCGTTTCAGCGTTTAGCGTTGCTGCTGCAATGAGGTTTCCACCTGCCCCGTTGTGTCTGTTTGTGTTCACTGCAGAATGTCCTCGTCGGTGATTGTTCTAAGAATGCATCAGCCAGTGCGAGGGTGTGTTTGATGTTAGTGTGTTGCCGTGTGTGTTTGCACACAGCCAGTTGTGTACAGCGGGCTGGTGGAGGTGCTCAAGTTACATAATATCCATCTCCCTCCCGCACGATGACGAGGAAGAAGGGGGCAGCTGCCGACTCCCATCTCGTCATCTTCAGCCTGCTGAGGCATCTCTCCTCATCTCCTCTTCCTCTCCTCTCCAAACACAGCTCTGCTTTAGCACGCTACACTGTGCAGTCCACATCAACCTAACCCAAACATCAAACCCAATCCTCCCGGACTCACTCTGTTTGTGTTTCTCTGAACTTCTACCTTTCACACCTACAAAGCCATTTGTCCTAATACATTAAATATGATGTGATAAACTGCCTCAATGTAAACTGATTTGCTGCTGGTGGACACCCATCTGCCCACACATTGTGGTCACTGGCATTGTTCTGGCTTGTTGCTGAAGTAGTGTCACGCATACTGATGCCCCCCCTTGAACATACTGTATATCTTTGATGCTAGAAGGAAAAGCTGGCGTCACGCTGCCGGGGCCATCTGAGCCATGTGAAAGTCGTGCATATGGACTCTCTGAAAAGCTGCCACTATGCTGCTGATGGCCGCCATTTGGCATGTTGAGGCCCAGCAGGGCGGACTGTGGAGCAAAATATGAATGTGTTACATGCTGGCAGTGAAATAGGGAGGAGGGTGTGTGGAGCCTGGTGGTTATTTGTCAGCCAACAGGCAGAGGGGGCTCTCCGGGGGAATCCGGTGCCAGGCAGCTGTGCAGCTGATGTATGTGGGTTGAAGTTGCCACTTTGCTGTAATGTAATATTGTTATTCATTAGGCAGGCAGGGTCTCGTTCCACACACAAGTTTGGTTTATTAGGTCCATTTTCCAGAGGCGAGATGCCGCTCTAACTTATTAGCATATGTTTGTATCTACGTCTTGACTGATAATTGTCTGTCAGACGCCTTAATGGACTTGAGATGGGCTTCCCCTCCCACTGAACAACCCCCTGGCTATAACTGATGGGTTGTAAATTCACATCAGGTGGGCGTCGGGATTCAAAGGCACGCACGGTTCCTGTGTGGTGACGTCACCGCGGCCCTCGGGGCACAAATAATCACATTTCCCACTCATCCTCGACAGAGGAGTGGGCTGGGGGTGATTGGGGGGGGGGGCTTGCATTAAAGATTTGTGGTTGTCATGACAGCGACCAGCGAGGAGACCGACTCCCTCGCCCACAAACTTCTGCCTCATTGACATGCACACATCATTGTGGCCCCTCCCAGCCTGATCCTCGCGTATCTTTAGATATCACGTTGCATGGATCAAGGATCGCGAGTCGGCCACCTTGAGACGTGTCACTGCCGTCCTGTTGGCTTCGCCTGCTCTCAGACCCACATCTGTGGCGCAGTCGTTAATCAGTGCTGTATGAGGAGCGTTATTAGGCGGGTCAGATAGATAAGGGAGGGACAGATAGATACTTAAAGGATCAATCTCTTGTGATAGACTTGAGTAAGATGTACTATCACAACCACATGTTTAAGTTACAGCAGTAAAGTGTATCGACTCACATTCTACTAAATTATTAAAGGCACTTCACATGCTTTTTCCTTACGCATATCGAGCCATTAGACAAGTGTTTCAATGTGCTTTGCAGATTCTTGTGTAATTTTATTTTTTTTTGGCATTTATTGGTTGGAAGCAGGTTTAACGCTTGCAAAAAGAATTCTAAAAAGTGTGACAGCATGGTTCAGTACGGTATTCTTAAGTAGGAGTTAAAGTATGTTTTGTTTAAGACCCCACTTGTAAGCAGTTCAGTTATAAGTGCCCCCCCCCCCACCCCCTCACCCACCCACCCACCCCCGGCCCTCAAATGTTGTGGTCATGTTCCACAATCTGCTCTGGTTTTCATCACCGGCAACACACAATATATTTGTATGCATTCCTTTTGTTCTTTTCCCCTGGTTACATGACAGTTGTACAGATTTCAGATGAAATATGTAGCCATCAACCCAGACCACCTCAGCAACCCCAGCAGCCATAATGAGGGAAATATGAACAACCCTATAATCATTCCCTGCTGTTTAAAAAACTCGGGCACTGTGGATGGAATTTTTTTTTTTTTGTTCTTTTTGAGGCTAACGCTGCCTTTTCCCTTCCCACTCATTTGGGCTGGTGTTTCCTGTTCTTTTCCATGCTTCGGAGCATGGGTGTCATTCAGCATGAGGGGGTCTTGTTTGTGTCTTGTTATGTAAGTGCAATCTGATCTATAGTAGCTTACACTCTGGTCTTCTACCACACAAAACCACTAATAAGATTGTTGTCGGGCAGTAATCACTTACGCCTCGGTTTGCAAATGCGGTCTCATACAACACATACTGTGTGTATCAAGCTGTGCAAACAATTAAAGGAATGCTTGCAAAAATCGCCCTCCAAATCTTCTAACCACTAAAATAAGCATTTTATTATCTCAAACTGGTTTGCCATTACGTGTCCATTTACTTGAGGAAGCTTTGTGGTTGAGCCGTGGTGACTCTGAGGGAAGCTTCGGGATCCTCTCCTTTCGGAGAAACACCATGCCGGTGTCATTGCCAGGAAAACACAGCCTACCTGATTCCTGTTGTCGACGGCTTTCACATGGTCACACACCTCTCTGCTCTCCGTCTACCTGTCTGTCAAAGACAAACACATAAACAAACACTCTGCCCTCCTCCTGAGCCTCGGTTGCTGTGTTTCTGCTGGCAGGGTGCCTTTGTTTTGCTCCACGGCAGCACAGGGGTGGGGACGCATTATGTAATCTGTGGCGTGTGCCTGGGATATACAGAGGAACCGAGAGAGAGATGGAGAAGGGTGTGACTACAGTAACACACACACACACACACACACATATGGTGACATAATCTACTAACCTCTTTTGTGGCCCACTCATGTCCACCCCACCTCCGAGTATTCCCGGCATTGCGCTGTGATTTTGGGAAGAAAGGAACATCCTCTTTCACCCTCCATTAATGTTTGTGCAATCTAGGGCAAAATTGTTACCACTGGTCCTCGATGACTCATCTTTTACTTAAGCGTTCATGTGCAGGGCAGAAGCCGCAGAAGGTTTATTTTTCCATCTAGTTTCCATGGTCATGGGAGGCAGAAGCATGCAAGGCTTCATTTTCCTCTGACTAATGTGTGTTGCATGCACACTTGCACATGCTTTTGTTTTTAACCGATTTACACAAAAATATTTCAAAAAGGCATATTTTTTTTTCACCTTGATGTTTTCCTTTGCGTCATCCAAAAGTGTCCTGCTACCAGAAGAAAGTGATTATTGTAGTTTACAGTAAACACAACTAACAGTATTTATATTTCACATAATAAAAAATGAAGAGAAAAAGAGGGAGGAAATGCAAAAAAGCTGCAGATGATAAGAATTGGTATTGTAAATACAATTTTTATACATTTTCATCTGAGAATTTTGATTTTTATATATTGATTTTTAGAAATCCACTTCACAATGTCACTTATTGTTTAAACTAAAAAAATTCACAGATTTTTTTTAAACTAATGAGCCTTGGACATGTATGAACACATTCATGATGTACACGCCTCCACCCACAGTTGACCCTGCAGGAGCAGGAAAACGGAGGCTTTACCTCTTCTTTCTCTCTCTGCCTCTGTTCCACTGTGTGTATAAGCCATTCACACCACACTGAGCAGCGTATATAATTAATATTGATTACAGTAACACACAGTGAATACTGTGTCACCTCCCACACATCCATATGGTTCATACAGAAACAGGTTATTCACCTGCTGGATTGTGGGTGATGATTGAAGACCTGAGTGGAATGAATTTGTCTTCCCTGAGGGGTGTAAACGGCATTCCAATATGCAAATTGATTTGTGGGGTTAGTGCTCACTGTGATAATGAGAATGAACCCACCATATTGACTTAATAATTTGCAAACTCAATCTGTATATCATGGTGCTGTTATTTCTCTTAAGTGGGTGTGCTTGGATGGTTGTGTTATGGTGAGTGCACACAGGCTTGCCCCCTTCATGATTACAGTAGTTTCCATAATGGAATAGTGCTCTCTCAGCTATGGAAGAATATCTGTTTTTCATTTGAAAGACCTTCGTCCTGCTACAGCCGTGTGGGAAGCATCCCCAGTATCATTAGTTACATTCTGCGCTGCCTTCACTGTGGAGTGCGAGTCTGTGTGCATCTGTGCAACACTGTTCTCCTGCTGAAAATGGTTTCTGTTCTTGTCTTACAGATAAAATCGAAGAGGCACAGAAAGAGCTTAAAGACCCCAAAGGCTCACAGAAAGGTAAGAGATATTTTTAACAGGACTTTGCCTGAAAATTAAATACTTTTTGTCTCTTATATGTATGAAAATATGTTTTTGTAGAATTATTGTTTTCTTATTTAGCAACTGGCTGTTTAAAAGGAACTAACTTAATTAAGTGGGTTTTTTTTCTAAAAACACAAAATAATAATTAATTGGTCTGAAATGCGAAGTACTTTTTTTGGTAGTGTGACAAAATATTACATGAGGTTTATCTGAATTTTCCTTTATTTGGTTGTAATTTAATTGAACTTCATTATTGATCGAGCATGTCCTTTAAATGCTATATTTACATGATAATGGAAATAGTTGCTCATTAGTTGTTACATTAGCAGATTCAGTCACTGTTCAGCATCTGGATTTTTGCAGCAACCATCACCCTTAATGTTTCTGCTTCAGTAAAACTATTTGCAGTATACATTTTTTTTATTTGGCTTCTACGTTCCGGAGTTCATATTTTATACAACAGCACAGTTTTAGGTCATTGTTGGCACAAACTTTGTTTTGAATATCTCTGACCCTGAATGTGCTCTTGTGTTTTTAGCAGTGACCTGTCATGATTATAATTTTAAATTCACATTTCACATTCTGCAACACACTGAAATGTGAAGACCAAGCAAATGATTTCACTGCAGATAAATATTTTGCTTTGCACAAGAAAATGTTTTCTTGCTTTTATTTTATAAAATAATAATGCATATAAAGAACCCTGTGCATCGCAGTAACACTACACGAATGCCACTATTACACACATGAAGAACATTTTCTTTTAGATAGATAAATCTTTATTGTCATTGCATGTTATACAACAAAACTCTGTTGGAGCAATCCAGTTTGCAGCATAGAAAAATAAGATATAAAATATATGCAACTACATTCAGATAGAAAAACCACTATGGTTCATGGTCTCTGTTTGAGTTGAGCTTACCTCATTACTGCAACATTGTCCTTAAAAAAACAGCTTATTTGAAGGACATGTGAGCTTTGATTGAATCATGTACGGTAATTGAGATTGGACGTAGACGGTAAAAAGAGAGTACAAATAAGAATGCCTCAATCAATCCCCCTCTCAGTACAGCAGGTACTGATGTCAGTGTCTGCCAGTCAAAGCTTAATCCCTTTGATAACAGCCCAGAAGTTAATTCTTTCACTAGCTCTTTGTCACTTGATCATTAAAGCTTTACATTAAAAATCATATGCTACATATGGTAGCTGAATAAGTAGAGGATTTGAAATGTGTGCTCATTGAGAGGGGACTATAATACCATGAAGCTTCACTACTGGTTGACAGCTTTTCCTGCTTGGATGAATTTTATTTTTATCCAACAAGTTTTTTCTAACAATAAAAGTTACAGTCTAAAATAGGCAGTGACAGATGTTTGCTTATGAAATACTTTTTTAAACAATGGAAAAGCTGTGGTATAGTGCAAAATCTCTTTTGCAGACTTGTATTAGTAGTGATAAGGCAGAACTACTTCGTTTCCCATGCCCTTCTGCAGCTGTTGTTTTGTAAGGAGTTTTTCAGATTGACTTATTGAAAATCAGTTTGTTTTGAAGGAATGTTGTGTTGGTTGTGTGCTGCTTCAAATGCTCATTGGTTGCATGTTTGTGTAGAGAATGGATTAACTTATGTAAAGACAAGGCGTTCCTCAATCTAATTATGCTTGAGGCTTTAAAGGAACTCTGACCTCATCTTGGGAAATACCTACAGAGGCCAGGAAACTGTGACAGGGCACTGCTAATCTTATGCAACATGTCCTTAAAAACACTTGCGTGATTCACTATTGCAGGGCCAGCATGCCAGTTTATAGGAGTGAATGCAGTTTCTCTTTGCTGTCTTCGATTTCTTTGTGACATTGTCTGATCAGCCAAGCCTACAAATGTCGCCAATCTGAAAAGTAAGAAAGAGAAAAATAATTGTTTCTTATGTAATGTAGAGTGGGGCCCCATGGTATCACTCACAAAGCATATAAATAAAAGTAAGGGTGACTGTCTTCTACAAAAGAAGTTATTGATAATAATCAATGTAAACACAGAGTAAAGTTGTTTAACTTTTCAGAAATTTAACATGGTAGGTTATGTAGTTTCTTTAAGTTACAACACTTTAACAGCTGTTGAGATTTTGATTTATTTAACAGCCATGAATGGTATATATCAGCGAAATTGTATTACACAATAAACCCTTAAAATGATGTGTCTTGTATGTTCATCAGCATTAAATTGCCGATTTTAAGAATGACTGCATAGCTCTTTAACAAAAAAATTAGTTTTGATTCAGTCTGAAAGTGCAGTGTTAAACCCTCATGGTCAACAGAATTTGCACATTTTATAAGACAAAGAATTAACATCAAATTTACTTAATATTTCACAGTAGTGAAGAGTAAAGTAAAAGTAGTATAATTAGGAGGTACTACATAATTCAAAGTAATGTAGTATTAGAAATAGTACTGCTTTTTTGGTCAAAGAAATAAATGTGATGTCATGTCCTCATTTTGTCCCTAAATCAAATACAACGTGTTAAAATGACCTGCACTCTCAAATTTTTATCTTAAGTAATTTCATAAACCAATAAGCAAATATCAATAATCCAAAACAGGAAATGGAGCTTATTTTCTCTGAAGGGCTTTTGAGCTCACTCTGACCATATGGTAGAGTGTCAGGAAACAATTGGGGAAAAAATGGTGTTATCGTACCAACCCTACTTTTATCTCTCTCTCTCCACAGGGATATCTGAAAGCAGTCGAAGAAATGCAGATAACATAAAAGGCCTGAAGAGGAAAAAAGTTGTTGCAGAGAATCGGCTAGAGAAAATTCCGAAATCTCCAGTGAAGAAGCCCCTACAGTTAAAAACATCTGAAACTGGACTCCAAGGAGCACCATCCAAGGGAACAACACAATCTTCCTGCTCCTCCTCCAACAGTCCTTCCCACAATTCTTCAACGTCACCAAGTGCGAAAAGAGACCTACAATATGCCCAACCAGTTGCAGCATCCCCTCACAAGGGGTCGTCTTCCACTGATGCTGAAAGGCTGAAACAGGAAGAAACATCTCCTGGACCTCCTTCACTTGAGTGCGCTGATGGTGATGAGGACTCTTTGATTACTGATAAAGTGTCCCAGCCCAAAGACAGCAAGAGCCAAGATCCCAGCTTTGAGGGAGATCCTTACCACAGCAGTGATCCGCTTGATGTTCTACTTAAGGCCATGGAGCCTGACTTTAGTACACTGGCGGAGAGGAAAAACTCATTGCAGGACATTGGAAAACCAGCTTCCACCCTTAATCCTCAATCTAGTGGTGAATTACCAACAATGCCAGCTGTCAATGTTGGTCTCCAGAACCAACCTCCCCATATGCAGACTTATTACATTGACAAACAAGGCAACTTTATTGGCTTTGCAGCATCACTACAGGGAAATGGCCAAAAATCTACACAGGTTACTCCCATGCAGTCATCTCCGCTTACTACACCACATTTTATGTCTGTTGCTTCAAATCCAGAAAAGCCTAGCTTGCACATGAGCTTTAATACTGGGCCGTCCACTATAACCCATGCACCTGTTCCCTCAGGCTCAAATACTTTGCCACAAAGCCAACCACCAGTTGTGCACACATGCCAGTCCCTCTCGGCAAGTGTTCCCAGCACCATTCAGGTCCCAGTTACACCTGGAAGCAACCAAGTTCAGATGACCACTGTGATGAACTTCGGCACTGAACAGGTTTACAAGGACCAAAAGCCTAAGAAGCCAGGAAAGTATGTTTGTGAGTACTGCAGCCGGGCATGTGCAAAACCCAGTGTGCTGCTCAAACACATCAGGTCTCACACAGGAGAAAGACCATATCCCTGTGTTACTTGTGGCTTCTCATTCAAAACCAAGAGCAACTTGTACAAGCACAAGAAATCACATGCTCATGCTATAAAACTGGGTCTCATTGCACGCTCTGAATCTGGAGGTGGATCGCTATCTCAAGAATCTGACAAAGCCCTCGGTACACATTCAGAGGCAGAGGAGAGTGGAGACAGTGATGAAGAAGGTAGCAATGCAGACTTGGGACCTGAATCATCACAGAGCAGTGTGGCAGCTTTGTCTGAAAATAGTTTACAGAGTGCAGGTACAACCCAAGCAAGCCATGGGGAAGCTGACTCACCAGCTGTATTTGAGTCAATTAAACCAGCCCCTGGTCAGAGGGCTCATGAGCCCAAAGTGACAGCTGCACTTCCAAAAGTTGTTGTATACCCAGTAAATGTCTCCCCTCTGAGGGCAGATAGCCCAAGAGTTACAGGTACAGCGCCTGAGCAAGCTGCTGCACAACGGCAACGAGAGTTCCAAACTGCCAATCTGAGATCAAGCATCACAGTCCTGTCATCTCTTAAAGAGGTGGATGGTACGAATCTCTCACTAGATACTGTGAGTGAAGATGAAGACCAACATTGCAAGTCTCCATTGTTAAGTGGACACGCTCAGCTTCAGCGGCAACAAGCAACAGACTTTTCTCAACAGCAACAAGTTAAGTGTCTGCTTAGTCCCCGCAGTTTGGGAAGTACAGATTCTGGCTACTTCTCACGTTCTGAGAGTGCTGACCAGGCCATGAGTCCACCCAGTCCATTTGTTAAGATAACTCCACCAGTGGACATTGACATGGCCAAGAATAATCTTCCCAATGTCCCTCCTGTGGTTGCCACAGTAATGCATGTAGCAGCTGAGCAAAAGCCACGGGCCACAGAAGGACAGATGCGTCCGCCATTAGAAGCAAAAGCACTCTCTCTGGAAGAACGAATTTCAAAGTTGATATCTGATAATGAGGCAGTAGTTGACAACAAGCAGCTGGACAGTGTAAAGCCAAGGAGGACATCTCTCTCAAGGAGAGGTAGCATAGACTCTCCTAAATCATACATATTTAAAGACTCTTTTCAGTTTGATCTTAAACCAATGGGAAGAAGGTCAAGTTCCAGCTCAGACATCCCCAAGTCTCCTTTCACTCCCACAGATAAATCAAAGCCAGTATTTCTTCTCTCTGTACCTTCTCAATACCCGCCAATGGATTGTTTGCCAATAACAAGGAGTAACTCTATGCCTACTACACCAGGACACTCTGCTCTTCCCCTTAATGTTGCCCCCCTCCCCCACCCTTTGCGAATTTGTCAGTCATTTGATGAAAAAATTAGTTCACTGAATGATGATGTATTTTCATCAGCCCCTTCAACCCCAAATCCAGCAATACATTCTCGTACGTTAGTCAGACAAGCAGCAGTGGAAGACTTTTCCACAAGTGAGGGGCATGGCCTCCCTACCGTTCGCTCTATGGATGATGGCTATCATGGTCCAAGCAGTTCCGCAGAACTGATGCAAAGAAGCAGATCTTTTGAGCACCATCAGGACAGAAACAGAAAGCCCCAGCAGAATAAAGGCACAATGTATGAGTGTGAAACTTGTCGTAACCGGTACAGAAAGTTAGAGAATTTTGAAACTCACAAGAAATTCTATTGCTCTGAACTTCATGGTCCAAAAAACAAGCCAATCACTGTTAAAGAAACTGATCAAGATGTTTTTCATGTTAACATACTGCAGCCCGTAATCCCTAGATCAACTAGTGGCTCAGGAATACTTGATCAGCAAACCTCAATTAGGAAGAGAAGGAAAATGAAAAGCGTTGGAGATGAGGATGATCAATCTCCTACTGACACTATTCCACCTGTTTCAGTTAGTTTCGAGCTACCAACAGCTCTGGCAAATCAGACTTTTTCTCATCATAATGTAATAGTAGACATACAGCCCAAAAACAACCAGACAAAGCTACCTCAGATTCAGCTTGTAGCAAGAGGTATCAATACTTCAGATTCCAGACTATCACCAATACGAGAGACCCAGATCAGCACTTCTACTAAAGGAGACCTGCAAAGGCAAGGCAGTGGTACTTCAGTCATTAGACACACCAACTCTCTCAGCAGACCCAATTCTTTTGAGACAGAATCTATTGACAGAGTCTCTCCTGTTGATAGTATGGAGAAGGATCCCCTGAACAAGCTCAAAACAGATGCAATAGCAAATATCTCAGCTGACAGCTACCATGAAAAAATATCCAAACCCAAGAGTAATGACTATGGGAAACAAAGTAAGGAAAAATGCACTGAAAGCACAGTAGCAACAGTTGGTGAAAACTCAACTCCTGTCCATCAGTCTCGTCTGGTTCGTCAAAATAACATCCAAGTTCCTGAGATTCTGGTCACAGAGGAGCCTGACAGAGAACATGAAACACAGACTACTGAGCCAGTGGATAAGCCTGCGGATCAGTTCAGCTGGCCTCAGAGAAGTGAGAGTCTGTCAAAGCTACCAGCAGAGAAACTTCCACCAAAAAAGAAAAGAATTCGTCTTGCTCAAATGGACCACTCCTCAGGTGAATCCAGTTTTGAGTCCAGCCTCTCACGAAGCCTCAGTAGGGACAGTAGTCTTTCTCGTTGTTCAAGCATCTCAGCCTCTTTTGACAGAGATGAGCCATCTAGGTCAGAGAGTCCCTCTAGAGGGGAGTGTGTCAGCAAAATGCCAGAGCCTCAAGGTTTGCCAACACCCTTCAACACTCTTGGTGTGCCTGGAATGATGAGGCGTGCCGCATCTGAACAAATCACTTGTACTCAACCCTCTGTTGAGATTTCATGTGATTACCGTAGCAAGTCCTTTGACTGTGGCAATGTATCTCCCAGAAGATCTCTTTCACCTATTGGGCAGCCGAAAAGTGGACAAATCTCACAAGTTGCCCAGGTGCCACTTATTGAAAGGAGGCGGGGGCCACTGGTTCGCCAGATGTCGTTAAAGATAGGCCCAGAGAGTCAGCAACCTGTTCGAAAAGTCATACCTCTTGACAAACCTCCCATTACAAATGTCAGCTCTTTAGCTCAGAATAGAGCCCAGCAGATTCACATTGCCAATAGGCGAACCGTGCCTCAGCCTTTTATCCTACATACTGGAGAATCACCCTTGCAAAAGAATGAGCAAATGGTGCAAAGCATTAATTTGGGTAGCCCAACGCAGCAGCCTCAAGTCCATGGCCTTCCACACCCTTGGCATCAAACATCAAGGGTTCAAATATGCCAAAAGATACAACAACCTCTGAGCCAGATCTTAGTTTGTCGTGAAAATGTCCAAAACAAACCAGCCGACTCTGAAGAAAAGAAATGTTTTGTGCCCAAATACCAACTGCAGTGTCCTGCTCTGAGAGCAAGCCAAACATTTTCATTCTCCAGTACACAGGGAAGTCAAATAGCCTTGCCAGTTTTAACAATACCTATTGCCAATCCAATGTTGAGCATTTCAAAATCGTCAGATGTACTCCAAAATGTATATGTTGTTCAACCTAGTCAACAGGCCTCTGAGATTAAAACACAGACTGCTGTTCTGCCAGGTGAACAGCAAAGGGACCCATTTGATCAGACCCAAGCAGGTGCTATTCAATTGCCACAGATCCTCATAACTCATGAGCAGATGCACCCTGCTCCCCCTGTGTCCAATAAAAATAGCCTCTCGTCCACACACAGTGTATATAGTGATACTGTTGCTGTACTAACTGCAAAGAAGGATAGGACTCAAACTCAAACAGTTAGCACTCACAACCATACTGGAGAACGAGCACCTTCTCTTTGGTCTTTACATTGCACACAGAAACTGGCATCAGTAACTTTATGCCCACAGCAGGAGCCCACTGCCTCAAGTAAACGAATGCTGTCACCTGCTAACAGCTTGGACATCTATATGGAAAAGCACCAGAAACGGGCTAAGGATGAGCATGGTGTGGCCTGTCTAACTGATGGCAGGTCAGTCACTTACCTTAATTCCAAGATGTCAGAGGTTACCCGACAGCGGAAGCTAACACTTGTTAGGCAGGTTTGCACAACTGAACCGTCGGACAGTCTCATTGAAACGGAGGCCCCACCTTTGCCACAGGTCAAAACAGATGGGGAGAAGGACTCAGAGGCTACTGATGATGTTAAGCCTATGTCACCTGACAGTGCTGGGCTGGAAAAAGAAACAAGCATTGTTATTCATGCGGAAGCAGGCCCTGCCCTGAATACTACACCTGGTAGCCAGGACACCTCCATACCAACTAATATTACTCTGAAGCCCCAAGAGAAAGCTGAGGAACAGAGATGGACTCCTGCCAAATCTCCTATTAGGCCCTCAAGTTTCCATGGTGGTCAGATTAAACTGACCACATCTGTGTCTGTGGTTAACACAAAAGATAGTCATCGCCTGTCTTTCCCCAGCCTGAAGACTGCCACCACTTTCACATGGTGTTTCTTGATGAAGAGGAAACCTCTTCATGTTCCACAGACTGACCTGAAGACCTCAGCATATGCCGCCTGGACAGTCAGCCCCAACAACCATAATCCACTGGGGTTGCCTACCAAAGTCGTCATGTCTCTGTTCGACTCCAAGCAGAGCTCCAAGAAAATACACTATACATCGGCCATAAGAACTGGTGGGAAATCTGATATCTTGTCTTACTCAGGAAAGCTGAAGGACATCATGCCCAGGGTGAGAACTCATTTTCTGCTAAGTTTGTTTTCTGCAAAAAATGTTTGTCATATATTGCTACCTTGTTTTTTTAATTAGGCCAGTAAATACATCAATCACTTCTTCTTTTTGCAGGTGCCAATAACCCAGAAGTCTACATCTGTTGAAACCAGAAGTAAAGTGCAACCAGAATCTCAAGTCAGCAAAGAGTCAGACAAAGACATGGCATCTAAAACTGAGCCAAGACGGATCAAAATATTTGATGGCGGGTATGATTCAAAACAATTAATAATTTGATTAATTCATTTTATATTATATAACGATTATGAATCTTATTTGCTTGTTTTTGTCAACTTAAGTACATATACGCCCCTCATGGTTCTATTGCAACCCCACAGGTACAAATCTAATGAGGAGTATATTTACGTACGTGGGCGTGGACGAGGTAAATACATCTGTGAGGAATGTGGGATCCGCTGCAAGAAGCCCAGCATGCTGCGCAAACACATCCGCACCCACTCTGATGTCCGGCCATACCACTGTGTCCACTGCAACTTCTCCTTTAAAACAAAAGGTTAGAACAGTTGATCAGTGTCCAGAGCCTCAAATCTACTGACACGATTCCTTTACTTGTGTACAAATGTCGTGTTATGATGGAGATGATTTTATTGATGTAATATTTTCCCATCAACCAAGAAGTTTGAACTTCTTGATTGATTTTTCTGCATTAAATGCAATAAAGAGGAGTTTGAGTCTCACTGTTTTATACAAAATTAAATAAGTGCATTAAAACTTCTTAGAAAATAATGTGGAATGTATTCTAAGGTCATATAAATATAGTACATGAAGTGATCTGGATCTGGTAACCGCATAAGGGTGATCAAATGTTTATTCAAAACTATTTTCTTAATATACTGCACTCTGTGTGGCTATACATACAATTTTTCACCACAATTTACATTTGAAACAATATATTTTTCATATTGCCTTGAACTGCTGGAGTTCAGTTTTTCTTTTTAGTAGCTCTGAAATTAATGCTGTTGTTTCACCATGTCTTAAACCAAGACAGTATGATTCACCATTCTTTATCGAACTTGCCTACCCACGCCACACTGCAGAACAGTACTTGGTGTCACAGCAACCCACATTCATTTAAAAATGTCTTTATCAGTTACTCACTATTTACATACAGTTTGCCCAAAGACCACATTCTCTTACATAAACTCTTATGTTATTGTTCAAGCTCTACCCACTCATGAGACCTCAATGCTTCTCTTCTTGCAGGAAATCTGACCAAGCACATGAAATCCAAGGCCCACAGTAAGAAATGCATGGAGATGGGGGTACCAGAGGTTCTCATTGAGGATCAGGATGCAGAGGACTCAGGTACTGTGCTTTACTGTGCAGCCTTAGCCTCGAGGGAAATACAGAAGGGTGACTGTATGCGCCAAAGCCATAACGAATCAAACAAAATGAACAATTTCTCTGTAAATTTAGGGGTTATTTATATTATATTGTAACAAATGTAATCATGACTTAATACAGATGGGTCTTGTTTACCCCGTTTTCTTTTTGTTCCAAACAACAGGATTGCCCTTCTTTAAATAGTTCTCAGAGTAATGGCTTGAGATAGAAAACACGGATGGTCCCTGCTTCAGCTCTGTTGCTATGTCAATCAATAGCTTTGCCATGGTCTAATTAGAAATTCTAAATGCAGCTTCTTCCTCTGTTAACTCAAAGTGCATGTGGGCGGCATGCACAGCGTTTAGAAAGAGGAAATTGCTGCGTCTAATTTTAGAAAAAAAAAAAGAGAGAGAGAAGCTGCCTGAAAGCATTCTGTGGTCCCAGTCTCTGAGAGCATATTTGTTTTTCCTCCTCTGCCTGCGATGGAGCTTAGGGGCATATGGTGGTCTAGGGTGTGAAACTATGCAGCAGCACAAAACGTCACTGAATTGCAGTAGCTGTGGATTTTCTCACTGTGATAATAAAAGATGTTTAATGAATGAAAGTGGTTCAGTACTACCAAAGGGCCTATCTATTTCCCTACGAGCTCTGATGATGACTCATATGTTCTGTGGAATACCAAGAATAGACCTCTGCATTCTCTTATCTACAGGAGACCGCAGTCAGGTGAGCAGCGCTGACCGTCAAGATTCAGATGGTGACGACTCCGATGGCCCTGACGATGAGGAGAATGACGACAACGAGGAGGAAGAAGAGGACAGCCAAGCAGAGTCTGGCCTGTCTACCAACCCCTCTGTCTCTGCCAGCCCGCAGCATATCTCTTCCAAAGAGGCTGAGGTCCCTCCTAGCGCACTCCTAGCCCAGATGTCAATCAGCTCAGTCTCCCTACCTCCCTCCCAGCCTCCAGCTCCTGAATCCCACACATCTGTCCCCATGATGAGCCCCATGTCCCTGAGCAAGCAGATATTCATCTCTGGGTCCTGCTACAGCCCAGTGCCCCTCCCTTATTGTCCTCCAGCTGTTGCCACCACATCAGACTCCTACACCTCAGACACAGAGTCAGTGCACATGATGAGCCCAGTGTCACCATGCAGGCAGATGTCCATCGACTACCCTGACTTTGATGTGCCCCCTAGTCCCCCAGTGCCAGGCAAGGGCTCCAAGCTAGGCCAGGTGAGACCCATCTATTCTCATTGTGTCTCTCTCCACCACTCCCTGCCTGCTTCCTTTCTGTCCTATCCATACCCTTACTTTGAGTCCTGCATGCAAGGCACTTCCACAAAGCTCCTGTGAATGCTCTGAAAAAAGGTGAATAGTGTTTTTAGGCTTGCTGTAAAGATACAATTTCATCTTCACCTCTTGAAATGTTCTAGAGTGTGCCACAATAAAGTCAAGAAGTAAGGATGTGTATTCATTTTTTCTTTTGTTTCATAGGACACTTCCTCTGCCCCTCCTGCTGTGGCAACCAGTGAACTGGGCATACCAGTGGACCGGAGCACTCAGACGTCCTCCTATGCTTCTCAAGGTCCCATGCACTTTCCCCCACAGGGTCTATCCCAGACACTAAGAGCAGAGACCCAGACCCACCTGTTCAGTCACCTGCCCCTGCACTCCCAACAGCCTTCTCGTTCCTCTTACAGCATGGTCCCAGTTGGGGGCATCCAGCTGGTGCCTGCTGGCCTGGCAGCTTACTCCACCTTTGTACCAATCCAGGCTGGCCCTGTCCAGCTCACCATCCCAGCAGTGAGTGTCATTCACAGAAACACAAGCCCATTACCAGCTCCCCACACTCCAGCCCAACCAGAGGGCTTGCAGTCCCAGCCACCTGTGGTCCAGGAACCAATCAGTAATGTTATGCCCTGCTTCCCCCTAGGGCAGGTCACTGGCCTGCAGGCTCAAACAATACAGCCAGTAGGTCTGGAGACACTTAACCTCATGGGGCTGACCAACACTGGCCTGGCATCCACCCAGCTGTTGAACCAGCAAGGGCTTACCCTCAATGCCACCCTTGGGCTGCAGGTTTTGGCTGCCAATCCCAGCTCCCAAAGCAGCACCGGCCCCCAGACACACGTTCCAGGTCTGCAGATAGTTAACATCGCCCTGCCTGCCCTCATTCCTTCTCTCAGCCCTCTTTCCACCCTCAGTCCTTTCCCTGGGTCCTCGGAGAGGCAGGGCAGCCCTGAAGCTCTGGGAGCACAGCCATGTCAAAGTGAA
This sequence comes from Hollardia meadi, assembly GCA_037974645.1. Lineage (NCBI taxonomy): Eukaryota > Metazoa > Chordata > Actinopteri > Tetraodontiformes > Triacanthodidae > Hollardia > Hollardia meadi. The sequence continues at coordinate 8,332,384 of JBBPCS010000037.1, read as the reverse complement.
CAGAGGCTTGGTTCTTCACAGAGCTACATGTCTCCTTCACCACCCGCCCCTGTGAAGGTCAGCAGCTCTCCAGAAGTGACCTCAGGCAGCAGGGCTAGTCCTGGAGGAAGCAGCGGAGCAGATCTCACACAGACTGTTGAGAGGAAGCAAAGGGATAAATCCCCACAGCAACATCGATCACCAGCTCCTGAGAGCCAAGCAGACAATGCTAAGGAGTCACCAGTTGAGGGAGCTAGTGACCCTGCACCCCGAAGACCACCACAAGTGACCAGCTGGCAGAAGGTAATTGATGACTATAATGAGGTATCCAGCGATGATGAAGACAGACTGGTCATTGCCACCTGAAAACCCCAAGTGGAAAGCTCTTCTTGTTCTCTTTTTGTAATTCTTGTCACTTTGTAAGACTGAAACACTTTTCAGGGGTTTGTTTCTTTGCAAATCACCTTTCAAAGCACAGATGCTGACATTCATATAGTATGTGCAATCATATAATTATAATGATGACCAATCATTCTTTTTTTTTTTGTCAGCTCCAGACAATTTTGTTTTTTTTGTACATGTTGTATAGACAATTGTGCCTTCATGGAGTTTCTTGTTTAGGAACCTGTATATAATTCCTTATAAATTCAGTAGTTGCTTGTGTTTATTTCAAAAAATAGAAGTAAAGAGGCATAACAATGGAGAATATCAATTTTATTTTGGAGGATTTGTCATCGTAAATTAATGGAACTATAAATGTTGTACTGGTATATGTACATTTCTATGGATTATGGGGCAATGTTTCTGTGTACAGATGTTGTGTTCAACTATTTATTATAATCCATCTAGTGCCCATTATGATTCACAAGTCCATAGGTATGTGCATTATGGTAGCTTTACATTGCTGTATCAATATTCTTAACTGTATCAGTAAAGATTTGTTTACAAACAGAGTGGCATCACTGTATTTTGTCAGTTAAACACAAGAAACACAATGTCACTACATATCTGTACTTTGGACGGCACATCGATTACAGATGACAAGTATTTATTCACACTCTTTGGTTGAATCACTAAGTTGAAGTGAAATCAACTCTGTATGTGCTTCTATATCCTTATGAAGTGTATGTTTATTATCTATTTGCTGTTGATTGTCATATGTACACATTTCCATATCAAAACATATTAGAATTCAACCTGCAACAAATAATTCAAAGACAGAATTTTTATATCGTTTCACCATTTTTTTAAAGCAAAAACCCACTCAAAGGTAAATATTTTCTCACTCTTCTGTGATGAGACAAATCAAGACATTTAGGCTCTGGTAAACATTTATAGCAAACAAGTAATCGAGAAAATAATTGGTAGATTGATCAACAATTAAATGTGATTGTTAGTTTCAGCCTAAACAAGAATTAAAGATAAACAATACATTCAAAAGAAGAATGACAAAGGATTTCAGGATCCAAGCTGCCGTAATGTTGGTAATTTTTTGAATAGGCCACAAATTACTCTCCTGTTAATCAAAGTTACTCAAAGATAATCATAGTTAACATGTAATCATCTACAGCAAACTGTAGATGAACCATCAACACTCCGTGATATGCTCTGCAGAGCCAAAACACTCCTTCGACATCCCACTTACAATAAATGGTGACGTACTGTACAGAAAAGATCATTTAGATTTGGAGACAAGCACATGATCCTCTCATCCTCACAATGATACCACTTTATTCAAAATCTCCAGTTGCCAATCAAACGAGTGGCACTTGATCAATAAATTAATATTTGTTTTATTTTACACCTACTGTACAAGAAGAGTCCTGATAAAGAGCTCTCAGAGGACTAGGACCAAACATAGCAATCTGGTCTCAATGAGGGAAACGCATCTCAAGAGGCTTTACACTGATAACCTCCTTGTTCCACCCCACTCAGAAGGTGACTCATCCATCTACAGTACAGACCCCATCACTCTACCCCCTCCTCCAACAGGGCTGAGTTAGACCTGTGGGGGAGGCTGCTATTGCAAAGCAAACAGAGACCCCCAGAGGTCATCATCTGCTAGTGCTGAGAAAACAAAACGCAGGCTGATGAAGAGAGAAAACTAGATTGACGACTTATGGTCGGAACAAATTTCTCATGACATCCCAGCAGTTGCCTGGTTCACCTGGCTCAACTTGACTGTCCACGGGTTAACAGAAACTTTACAAAGCTGCCTCTAATGCTGCTCTGATGGGTTGTTTCTGTCCCGAACTCCTGCCATGAACACAAGCTGTTCCCCTGACCAGTGGAAACTCCAGTGGAAACACCAGCATCTGATTAGGGGCCTCAGAGCTACAGCAGGATACTTAGACTTTTCCACTTTGAGCATGCATGAACACGCCTGTGCACACCCAACACACACACACAAGCACAAGCACAATTTTCCACCACTGCCCACAGCAGAGTGTCTCTGATTTAGGGAAATGTTTATACAGTATGATACAATTTGTTGGTTGAAGAAACTATTAGATTAACAGCCACTTTGCAGCTTGTCCATACTTTGGGTAATCGTTCATCAATTAATAAAACAACAGTTGTAGAAAGGTACAGGGCCAACTGGACTTTATATTCATTGCAAAACCTCTTAGACTATAAATATTGATTTTTATATATACACACATCTATTTTAAGCAACACTGATGATATAATAAGCCACTTCATCCAGCTCAAGCCACTTAATGCTGAAATGTCCTGCAAGAATCCTGCTCAAAAGGGACTACAGGCAAAAAGTTTGCCCTGGTTATGTAATGTTGGGTGTAATGTACAATTTAAGTTTTAATTCTAGCATGATACAGTCTTAGGGACAGAGAATGAGGTGTATTAAACTTTGATTTGTATTTTATTCCAACTCAGTTCTCCAGTCCAGATCATGCAAAGGGCAAAATCCCTCCGACCAGGCGACCCCTTTGTCTGCAGCAGAGTACACAGAGTAGGCTGGCTCTCAAAGCTCAGATAGTATATCAAGATAATATATTTAATAATAATTGCTTTCATTGTTGTAATTAAGAAGATTTAGAAGAAGAAGTACTTCTTCACTTCACTTCTTAGTACACAGTTTATTCTACTTTCACTTTAGTAGATTAGTTGATGTACATTCTGAAGTATGGTACTCAATAAAAACAGAAGACGCCAACTTGTGATGATACTTTTGTTTGCTTTGAACACTTTTTTGTCACATGGAAAAATCTATAAAATATCTTTAAATAGAAAAGCTGTCACCACTTCAGAGCAGCATCTCCAAATTTGAGAATGAGTAGTGGACAGGGTATTTTGATATTAAAACACTTACAATCAAGATGACACACTGGCTCCATTACGGTTATGTTTTTTAACTTAAAGAATGCAAAATTTACTATTAGGCACTATCATTGTTCTGTGTTTAACACATATAGTCCTACAATTTAGTTCTGTCAAATTCTCATATCGTATTTCTTTTTTATTCATGGCTTTTAATTGTACTTAATTTCTTACATACCTCCTCCCTGGTATGCATACATATACATACCTCCCTCTCATTTGTGATTTTAAATAAAGGAATCTGGTACAATATCCCTGGCCAAAAGAATTTTATTTATTTATTTTTTACAGCAATACAGCATTACTCTTTTGTTAATTGTCTTTGTTCTTGTTTTTTGTTTCGTTTGTTTAGCACCGTTTTATATATTTATTTATTTTTGTGCTTTTTCTGCTGCCATCTTGGCCAGGTCCTCCTTGCAAAAACGTTACCAAACTCATGAGAACTTTAAATAAATAAATATTTTTCCCTATCTACCGTCCCATTTCATTTTTACTGAAATAGTTCTTAGCTAAACTTCTGCCTTATATTTCTGTATGCAATGCTCACCAATAAAATAGGGAAATTATCCCTGTCGCTTGGCTGCCACCTGCTGTATCAGAAGCACAACTGCAGCTCATCCACAGGGTCCATCAAGCGTATGGCACAGGTCGCCTTTAATCACCCGGCGTCTCCCCCATCCACTAACTCAGAACCAGGGCATCTCAAAGTCCTCCACTTGGCCAACACGTTCGCTTATCAGCGGCCGACTACTAACAAACATCATTGTCTGGGTACAAGCCAAAGGACAAAGCTGTGCGGCACCGCAGGAGGAGGAGGCGAGGTGGGACGCGCTTGTATAAAGTGGAAGAGCTGCACATGTGGGGCCACATCAACACAGAGACTTCAAACCGACGCTCTGACGCTCCTGCGTGAATCTCTGAGGACGGTCACCGAAACATCTCGCGAAGGAGTCATACACTGGATAATACATTTTCCACTTGTGGAGGATTATTACTTTTGTTGAGTGATATATTTATTTTAGAAGAGCCTGGAAAATGGATATATACATTTTGATTTCCGTGTTATCAATGATGTACTCCTGGATTTTGTGCACAGGTAACTTTCCCCAACATAATTTAACATATTAAAACTAATTAACTAACACTTTGGGTAGATGATATAATTTAATTTAATATAAATTACTTATTTTAAGTATTCATTATTTAGGATAATCATATCTCTGCAAAGTTGCAGAGTAAAATCTTGCTGCAATTGTGCTTTATGCATCTTCCAGACATAACGTGATGTTAATAGTTATATGCAGTGTTTTGTTAACGATGTTTTAATTACAGTCCTTGCAGTACCTGCTGGAGAGACACCCACTGCCTCCACCGTCACCCCGCGGCGCCATGTGCGGAACAAACGCTGCTCCTGCGCCACTTTCCTCGACAAGGAGTGCGTCTACTTCTGCCACCTGGACATCATATGGGTCAACACACCTGAGTAAGTCACCGTTAGCCTGATATCATAACAAGAAATTACTTTGAATGAGATAACATACAAGTACATTAATTGCCAACTGAAGTAGAGGATACTTAAACTTTGAAATACAAAAGCTGTGTGACGAGTTAGTTGCGCTAATAATTTTGCGCAATAAAGTTTGCCGACCTCAGTTTGGATAACTTTTACCAAAAGTGAAACAAGCCAACTGAAACGCATTTTTGACGGTCAAACTGCGCGTTTTTGCCTGAATTGTTCTGGTTTTGACCGTTAATTGCAGCTGTTTGACTCTAAACTGTGTCACTGTTCCATCCAGGCGCGTGGTCTCCTACGGACTGGGCAGCGCTCCCAGGACGCGGCGCGCGGTCGCGGACTCCATGGCAACCAGCAGCGGACCCCGGTGTCAGTGCCTCCGCGAGAACGACGACACATGTAGAAACTTCTGCCGGCTGGAAAAACAGCCCAGGTGTGTAATTTAAAGTTTTTTTTTTCCCCCCACAGCTTAAACAACATCGGTGATAATTATAGTCAGTGATACAAGAAATCGCTATCGTTTTTGTGCTCGTTTCCATCACATGTGAGGACAAGTTTCGTCTCTTAAGTGCCCCCTCGATGTCTCCAAACTGTGGGATGAACAATTGTAACGTGATCCCCGCTCTAATCGTGTGTTTTTCTGTGCGCTCCCGCTCGCAGGTATGGGACGCTGCCAGCCACGGTGATCCGCTCTGCCGAGGGCGATGGTTGCGTTAAGGCGCAGTGCAAACACAAGCTGGTAGCCGACACGGGCAGGATTAAGAGGTAAGACAACCCGCTCACGCTGAATGCCACAGACTTTATTTGCAAAATAAATGGACATGGTAATTATAACCTCACTCAACACTGAGGTCTTTTGTAGGGCAAAGTATCTCAGGGTACATAATGTTTTCATGTTAAAACCCAGTGAGCCAGAGAGATAAAAACACAAGGCACGTGTTTAAGAGGCAGGGATTTCGAGATTAAGCCTCCAGCAAGGAATCCCCTGTATATTATGATGACAGAGCCACATTATGAATTCCACAAAATCTCTTTAACATTGTGTGGAATTCACCCAAAGTTAACTGAGAGAAACAGAGCTCCTCTCTGCCACATTCATGTACAATCATGTTTCAGACTTTGCTGCACCTTATGTCTGCCGTTTCTGACACATTAATATTTGGAAAAACACACTCCAGAGAGTGTTCTGCATGACACTTGGCCTACTTAGCGGTCTGAATGTGAGTGACTAACAGCAAGAACCCTCCCAGCCACAGGTTTCGGGTTTACCTTTTACATAACCCGGGAGATTGATGACTCGGATGTCTGATTGCTGTCTGTCTTTGTCTACAGGATGAAGAACAGCAACGAGAAACTGGTGTCGCCTCTGGCAATCAGGACCGCCTTGAAAACGCGCCTGCTGCTCGAGCAGTGGAGGGCAAGACAGCGCCACAGGGCGAGAGCATGGGAGGGCGAGAGCGCGGCCTCCTAAAGACGACAGATAACCTCCGCACCTTGTCATTACAGAGGGGGTAGAGGGTTTCATAACCATGGGCCCTTTCTCTAAAGCCATGTGCCAGTGGGGAGCCAATGGAGAGCCCAAATAAGGCTGGCGAACTTGCCCCGTGTTGGCTTCACGGTTGCGGTGTCATGAGGTGTCTGCAGCGGAGCAGAGAGCATTCACAACTTCGACTTGGTAGCACTTCAGATGAACAGATTTAACAGATGAACGAGGTCAGAGACAATACAGGTGAAAGTAGATAAGCTGAACAGAGGACTTGGCCCCCAGTCTGCAAAATCAAGGACATTCATTGATCTTTGAGGTGTCATGGTCAGACTCAGTCACTGTTATACCTTTGGACTAAATAAAACCCACCAAACAGCATTTCAAAAACTTGACGTTGCCCAAAATCACTGCCGTATATGGATGAAGGCAGTTATTATTAGATTTCAACATGCCATTATTTTTCTCACATGCAGCTGTAACAACAGACTTTACGTCGACATAGAAGGGATCATGTGCCTTGTGTCATTGCTTTACAGGAGACCATTTTTCACTGACTGAAACTATTTACTGCATTTTACATAACAGGTCTTCAGGACACAGGTCACTGTAGCTGCTTTTCATGTGGATGTTGTCACAGATTTTTTTGCATTTATCATAATTTAATTTTTTTTGCTAAATATGCTGCAAATGTTGTTGCTCCCATGTGTTCTATTTATTTATTCTTTTTTACATGTTGTAATTTGATGGCCATGTTGGTTCGTCACGTTTGGTTTGTCATTTCTATGAAATGTTTGTCAAAAAGGTGCCAAATACTGGCCAAACTTAAATAAATTTTTAAACACTTATTTAAAAACAACTGATCAACTCCTTCGTCCTTATTGCTTCATATGCTGTATTGTCTGTGCAATGAATTAGGTTTTAGAACTGACTTGAGAAAAACGCTGTTTCGTCACCATAAGCTGGAGACTGAAAATCAGGAATGGAAGAACTGACAATATTCTGAGGGTTAGCAGAAGACGTTTGAGTTCAGTGTTAGAGGACTTTAAGTTGATAAATGAAATACAAAAACGAGTGAGACAAAACGTGAGAGACGGGGATAAATGGGGAGAGACAGACTCAGATGTGATGAAAAGAAAGTGTTGATGTGGAAGACGAGGCAAAGAACAATAAAACGCAGCTAACCCTGAGCTTTCATCTCGTGCCAAACCAGAGTACACACTCCAATTTCTAAATCAGCTGAGAGTGAATTTAAGGTTTCTCCTCAGCAGCTTGGATTTCAAAGACACATCCATCACGTTTGTTTGTTCGCAGCTCTGTAATGATCTCCTATGTTTTAAAACACCTTTAGATATCTGCCACCTTCAAACCTGAGCCTTTTCCAACTTTTACTGACAAGTGACTCAGCTGAAATTCAACAAAACCTGACTCACTCTTATGTTATTGTTATACCAGCCTTGGCCTCTCCACTCACCTCTGATGATTATTGCAGATAAGAGCCATTATTTACAGCTGCTGTCCCTTAATCACCCTTAACTCCTCCTCCTCCTCCTCCTCACATCTGTTTTTCTTCCTAAATGAAAACTCCAGGCACTTTGGTGGATATCTTTAATTTCATCTGGGCTCATGAATCAACTTCATTTCACTTGAGTAAATCATTCATCCAGCTAGTTTTTCTGCTGCGTAATCACAAAAATGTCAACTTTTGAGAATCAAATAAGTTTTAAAATAGGTTTTAGCTCATGATGGAGAATTTTCTAAACCACTAGACGAGCATGTGATCCTTTTATGTGAATCACCACACATGAATTTCACTGGACAGAAAACTCATTTATCCCCCAGAAATCCCTTAATAAGACTCGCCCAGTAAGCATGAATTACAAAATAAGACTTTCCACAGCAGGGCTGTAAACTCTTTGACTAAAGTAGAAAGTTCTTAAAAAGTTCTGTCATCACAAGCACAGAGATTAAAGCAGCACAAATGTGTTGCATCCATCTGTCAGATTTGTCACCTCTATATATCTCAGCTGTGCATATGATCAATGTCATACAAGTAGTTGTTCTTGGGTTCAGTTCAAACATCGGTGCGTCTGAAACTCACTCCCATCACTCATCACAGCACTACTTGAACTGGCTGCAAAGAACAATCCAATGCAAATTGTTGAAAAGTCTTATCTATCCAGCCCATTTAGCAAATAAATCCATGCTAGATTCGGTGCCTCGGGCTTACTGAAAGAAATGCTGTTTTGTCGTCCTGCGTGCAGATTCTAATCACAATAATACTGATGTCAGATTTTCCAGACAGACCCACTTTTTGTGTGGAAAACAATTTTAAGGCTTGCCTGCCGGAGGAGATAGTCGAGACTGCGGACACAGAGGACAATAGAGAGAACGTTTAGATGACACGCAAGAAATGTTTTCAGCTGGATTTAATCCCACGATACAGGTACAGTGTGCGGCTAGTCTTTGCAGCCAAGCGAACCTCCTGTTAATGCTGATATCGTGCTCTCTTGGGATTGTAAAGGAAATGCTTTAAAGTCGACAATAAACCAGCATAATGCTCGTTACAGCACGCTATTTTGTCCGCAACACGTTACATAACAACTGAAACTAAACCATAACAGTGATGCTTTCTCATGTAAAAGTGACTGTGTTACAACATGAATATAATGCATGATGTGAAGGTGAAGCACAGCATGTTCTAGACTGATGGAGGAAGAATTGTGACAACTCCACAGAGTAAAACTACTCCATTACAAATAAAAGTACTGTACCCAAAAGTGTATCAAAGTATGTAAAAAGTTAAGCACTCATTATGCATCAGAATTGTCCTTATCATTGTTATATTATAATGGATTATTGATACCGATCATTAAAGGCATACTATGCAGGATTTGTTGGTTGCTGTCTGTGAACACACCATTTAAAATTGCAGTCAGAGCGACAGATAGTTGATTGTCATTCCTATTTCGTCAAATATCGATTCTTCTGCAGACCTGAGACCGAGACAATCAGCTATCTTTCCCGAGAATCATTGACCCCCAGAGACGATGACTTCTACGAGGTCATAAATTTAGATTGAGATTGTTTTTGTATGAGACTATACATAGATTTTTAGGAAAATCCCACATAACATACCTTTAACTTGTTGGTAACATCTTAATGCTGCAGTTGATCGAACTAAATGGAACTATTTTACATACTTTTGGGTAGTTTAATCGATAAGATGCATGTTTTATAAACACTTTTGTAAAATCTGACCTCAAAATTGTACTTTCCACCAGTGACATTATTATTCTACTACACTAATACTGAAAGTCCACATCACTACGGCCCTTTTACTCCACAGCTTGTTATCAGACAGTCTTTATTAAAATAACTGCTGCATGTTTGCTTCTGTGACTCGGCTCTTTCACTCTTATCTTCCAAATCATTTCATGCTCTCTACGTCACGAGTCAGCCGTAGCCTTATTAAGCTGGCGGTTCTGCAGCAGCGTTGCTAAAAGTAGATGCCTCTGTGTACCTGCACCCTGAAAAGTTTAACAGCATGCAGGCTCGGAGACCCAACACAATGGCACTTGCACTGTAACTCTGCAGCTCTATGCAAGGAACTCCCCTGAGACATAAGCTTTTGGCATAACTCATTAGCCTATTGAATAGAGCGAGCGAACATAATACCCCATTACGCAGCAAGGAATCTCCTCGACTCGACAGGAATTCTTGTGCTCGGGAGCCAAACAATAGAACTGTGAGCGAGGAACGTCTGGGCAGGGCGGACTGGCCTAGACTACTGACATCTAACCAACGGCCAACTCTACCTCCACACGCCCTGTTTTCCACCTAACACTCCCAGCTGCGCCAAAGCATCTCACGAAACCCCTAATGCAGCCCGATCAGAGGGGATTAATTACTGTGGCTGGCTGAGTCACACTCACTCAGCATTGAGTCTGTTTTGCAAGAGAAAGTCAGACTGGCAACTTGGTTCTCCTCTGTCGTTGAATTTGAATTGTCATCACATCTGGGCGACGGGCTGACACACTTCTCAGAGAGCTGATTATGGGAATCTGCACAGGCATCTCTCAGCACTTTGTCTGCCTTTAATCCCACTCAGTCCAACCCAACCCAACTACTGCCTCCCTCCCTGCCAAGGAGCACAACAAACACTGAAAAGCATTATTTGAATATCCCTGAGATATTTAAAAAAATGCTTTGCTGACATGAATGTGAGGATGAGTCGTGTCTGCACTTATGCTTCTTCTTCTTATGCACATTTGTAAGGAATGTTCAGAATGCAAAGAATTATACACCAAGTTTCAGGAACAGTTTGAACGCTGTTGTCCAAAATTAGCTCAGCCAAAGTCAGATGAAAAGCGCATATTGCATAGATTTACATAACAAATGCACAGTTCATACATACAGATAATAAATGTGTGGTAAAAAAAATTTGGCACTTGAAGTAATTATTTGCATTTTTGTTGAAGTGATGAACAAGTGTTAAGTCTAAGAGCATTCCAGATGGAGAAATTCTCCCTGTCGAACATTAATCAATGTCTGACAAGAAAGATACTGGAGGTGTGGTTTCTAGAAGTACAGTTTAACCTCAGTGAAACCTGCAAAATTAACTTCCCATTTTCAGTTATGTTTAGTCGTGCTAGCAGCATTGCTTTAGGCCATTGTCAGTCAGTCAGTCCATCACCTTGGTCCTAAAACATCTCAACAACTGGATGGATTGCCGTAACATTTTGTACACACATTCCTGGTCGCCAGAGGGTGACTTTGATGAACGGCCATGAGGTTGACATTTATGGTTCAGAGATGGATTTACTATAGATATTAAAGGTACCCAGAGAATGAATATTGACCCTTGTGAACCTCTGACTTTTCCTCTGGTGCCATCATCTAGTTTTTACTCATACAGTGGAACACCTCAACATCTACATCTACTAAAATTTGGTACATTCATAGTTCCCAGATGATGTATCCTTTGGATTTGATGACTTTGATGATCCTCTGACTTTTCCTCTAGCGCCACCAGCAGGTTGACAATTTCAGTTGTTATTGAAAAACTGATCTCAAAATCTCAACAACTATTATTGGGTTCATCAGCATGACATTTGGTAAACACGCTCATGATCCCCTCAGGATGAACTGTAATAACTTTGATCCCCTGACTTTAATCTAGCACCAACATCAGGTCATTTTGTGCAATATTTTGGTTTATGACCAAATATCTTTAAAATGGCATTCCCATCAGCCTTAGCTGTACTTTGTGTTTAATGCCAATAAGCTAATGTTAGCATGCTAACATGCTAAAATAAGATGGTGAACATATGATAAACATTAGACCTTCTATAAATCAACATGTTAGCATCATCATTGTGAGCATGCTGACATTAGCCATTAGCTCAAAGCACTGCTGTGTCTAAGTGCAGCCTCACAGAGCTGCTAGCATGGCTGTAGACTCTGAGTCACATTGTTGCAATTATGTATTCAAATATTAATGTGCCACAGACAGGAATATTCCTTTCTGCTTTCTTGCTATAATTATCAACATTAAGTGCTGATACACTGGACCTTGAATAAATATTACACTGTGAGAAAACCCTGTACTGAGCCAACACCGCAAACAGAAATATCAATCTGATTTGGGTTCACAAAGATAATTTCAGAGAAAAATAAATAATAGACATGGGGACACACAGTCGCACACACTGTAGCCTGTGTTATTGAGAGCGTCTGTTTGTTTTGCTCTCCTTGGTCACTGTGTTTGTTTACATTGCTAGGCAGGTGGAAATGAAGCTTTTATTCTGTCATTCTCTTTTATTCTTCCTCAGCCTCTCAGAACATAATGAAAATCCCTTCTGAAGGATGCATAAGATAAATGTTGATAGACAATCATGGCGTGTGTGAAGTGGTGAATCCTTTTCTTTTGTTTGTAAAGCACTTCAAAAAAGACGTTTCATCAGAGATCAATGCCATTATCTCAGGTTTTATTTGTTAATGCATGTAAATGCATGCAAAATATCAAAGCCATACATCAAGTCTTTGGAATAAGTTGGTTTGAAACAACAACTTTTGTGTGTTAAATGTTTAAGTTTTTCCAGCTGTTAGGAACAGCTTATCCATTAGTACACAAACTGTTGTATAACACATTCTGACAGTCTAAGCCGCCTAAAACGTTGCTTTAGAATTCCATAGGTTACTCTGCTGTAAATAGCTTGAGTTTCCGACATGGCAGATTCTGAAAGGGTTTAAAAAATCCAAGACTGTGGCCATTTTTTCAAAACAGTACATAGGTACAAAACTTGGAAATCCACCAGAACTTGAGTTAGACAACTGGAGTAAGAATCTGGATGCTAATGCAGTTTGAAATATGGTTGTATCCTTGTTTTAAAGTAGTACTTGGAAAGCACACTTACTTGCTTTCTTTCTCATTACTGTGCGATAAAAGAAGAGTTGCAGTTATTCCCTTTCTTGTTGAGAGTTGCATAAGAAGATCACTCTTATATCTAAGCTGAGTACAAAACTGGAGATGATTAGCTTAGCTTAGTCACTGCCTGCCCCCGGCCAAGACAGAGACAGGCACATACCTATTGTATCTCCTAAAATGCCAGTGCTAGGCTGTTGTTAAAGGAATAGTCCCTTTAACAACAGCCTGACACTGCCAATGTGACACACAGTGACCCAAGACCCAGACCCTTGTCCCAGACTATCTAACAAGTGAATGACCTGAGTAAGTGTTCCGAGCCTCTCTGCCATCCAGCTACCAACAACAACCAACCTGGGACAGCGGCACCAGGAGTCCGGGTCGTTATTTTGCCAAAACGGCAGCCAAGTGATAAACTTCTGGGTCCAACTCATTGTGTCAAGTCTTTTTATATACGCCTTTCATTGTATACAGTCGGGCCAGGATGATTGTTCACACTGGGTCCTGGAATTGTGCATTGCTCTCTATTGTCACAAAATGTGGATGGATCAGTCTCAGCCAAAACAATAACACATGATGCTGCCAACCCTCTACTTGTATTCTTGATATCTCTGGAGAAAATTTATGGCCTGATAAAATGAGCTGCGTTTTTGCACATTTTTGTTGATACAGTCTCATGAAAATAATTGAAAATGGAATTAATCACCATTCAATACATTTTCATGACTGACTGATAATCTCGGTCCAATCAGATTACATAAGACGCAGATATTTTTCTTATAACAACTTTTGCTTGAACGAGTCTGAACTTTCTCCAAGCATTTGTGGTAACAAGTAGCACAATACCATCATGTCACTTTGTTAAACCATCACGTTTGCAGTTTCAAGTAGAATTAACAGAGCAAATTAGCTGGTTGTTGCAGCACCCAACACCAGTTTCTTTGATGTGTTGGATTGATGTAGTTCAGTGCAAGTTCAGAGATTTCATCCCATCCTGAGGTAGAAAATATGGGAGGAACAACAATACGGGAGGAGCTGCAGAATGTGTTCTACAAATACGGGAGCTCGCAGGAAGACTGTTGACATACAACGTGGATGCAACCCAGGATGTAAGTCCAAATTGTTTGAAGGGCAGTCGGAGGTTGCCCTCTTTAGTTCTGCGTCCCATATGCAGCTGCACATTAAACCAGACTTTGTTGAAAAAGCCCTCAGGTGGATTTGGATTCAGTGGCTGTTGGGGCTGCCTCTGTTAACACTTGGTGATGGGATGTTTTGTCATGGAGAGCCTGGTAAATATCAGTAGCCAGATCTTTCCAACTACATGGCCTGTTTATGGTCCAGACTCTTCAGCTCTTAAAATTTTCTTTCATTGATTTCAATGTGTTATCTTCCTCCTCTATCCAGCCTTTGCACTCGTCATCCGCGCTCAGCCCACCAGTAAATCAGGATTCACAACAAAATGAGCCATTTGTAAACAAGTAATACTGACGTAATGCAGTTACAGGTGCGTGTGTTTATACAATGGCTCCCAATAAGGATCAGCCAATCATAATCAAGGATCGGAACCATCTGCTGCAGAAATCTGTATATCCGCAATCACTATTAACACCAAAAATATACCATTTCTTAGTCTCTTGTCCATAATCAGGACGTTTGATCAATCAAAAATAATAAAAGAAAACATTTTAGTTTCATTTCAAATATACCCTTAAATGCCTCCATATTGTAATTGTAATTGAGCTCCCACACACCACACACACACGGACACGGACACACACACACAATGACAATGTTATTGTTTCCTGAACCCTCCTCCCCTCCATTAAATCAAGCCACCTGGTTTGGATGCTGTCCTGGTGCCACAGCTGGACGGCAGGGGTGGGGGTCAAAGTCCTGAATTGAGGGGGCTGCCAGCTGGATCGCCAGGATGTCAGAGAGGGCGACTGCAGCAAGGCACGACCTCCAGTCAGCTTTCATGATCACATTCAATGAGATCAGTTGTCACTCCCAAGGACAGACGGAAATTCCTTGTTATTTTGTCTACTTCTGCCTCTCCAAACTCTGTCAAATATAAATAACACCAGAAATGTTTAGTTCTATGAATTTAGATTAATAAATGTTGTCTGAAGCCCCTTATAGTGTTGTGCGTTGGGCCAAAAACTTTAGATCCACCAACTAGGTTGAAAGTCTGTCAGCAAATCAGCTGTGCAGATTCTCATACAGTCTGTCAAGTAGGTTGGTCTTCCTCACAGAGCTTACGGTGTTCTTACTGCGGATGTGCTGGTCCTGGTTTGGGTCATTGGTAAACTTCATTCAAGATAGCCATTTAACTGACAACTTTGTAAGTTTCCATCATTATCTCTGTGTCTCACTGGTTTTGTATTTTGGTTTAGACAAGCACGTACTTCAGCCTTCACACTGTGTGTGTAATAGAGAGTTTGCTCAAGTGGGTCAAGCAGTCAGAATTGGAGAACATCCATACCACAGGATCCAGGCAGCTTTTAAAGAAGTGGCATGCTTTGCTCCTCTGAACTGCATTCACCCTCTCAGTGACTGTTACACAGGCACAGCAAAAAGTTTATTATAGGGACCAGTTAAAAGGCTCATTTTATTCATCATTATAATACGCTAACATTAAAACAAAGTAATTTAACCTATTATTTTAATAGCCATAATCTATACTGTTATTTAGCCTACCTGTTGTAGGTAATGAATAAGACCCTGGTAGCCTCATAAAAAAAGGTCAAGTCCCCACCTGGTGTCCCGACTGGGTACAAGTGATGTCTGGCCCTACAGCCTAAAACGCCTCAGCTTTGTTCTATTCACAGCATTTTTGTGATAAAACAAACCTGACAGTAGATCATCTAGCTGCCTTGCCATTTACCGAAGCTTTAACAGCCAGTTCCAGGTGGTGGGCCGTGTAGTGGATTCCCAGAACACCTCCACCTTGCCTCTCTTACACAGACGGACATATAAGATCTCCTCTTCTGTCTCGATCTGGCATGACGAAGAGGAAACTGGCTGCTTCTACATCTTCGCTGAGAGAGTTCCTCTCAACTTTAGCTATGCTTTTCACGAACCATCTGGCCTGATTCCTGTTTACATACAGTAGGTGCTGTCAGGGATTATTTCTCTTTTTAAAAAAATCTAATCTACAATGAAGCTGGCATTAGATATCAACATGGAGAGACTACATTGCCTACATTTCGGTGAAGTCGTGATAAGCAAGGCTACCGTATACACAAAATTTTGCAACACTGTGTCTGCAATGCTTTGTACGTGCTACAGAACGCAATGCAAATTTACCTCCAAAGCCATTCATAATCTCTAAATGGCCTCCCTTTCTTTCTTGATGGTGTGAGCACTTCTGAAAAGAACATTCTGCTTGGAAGTGCCCTCATTACAGCCATTTTCTCTGGAGCCGACTTGTAAGATGCAGCTCACCTCCTTGTAGCATTTGTGGTCATTGATAGTCTCCAATTTAAAATTTTCGGTGCCCACAATAAAGCTAATGTTTATCTCGCTGTTGGCTGAAGCGTGTTGCCAACAGTGGGAGCAAAACAGTGATGATGTAACTCCACACTGTCGGCTCTTCTCCACTTCTCATTGAAGAATCGTCCTTTAACCTCTTGCAGGGCCTACTGACATCAGCCGCTCTCTTTAACACCCACAATGCAACACTACATTGTTGTTAAAATAATCCGTCAGATCAGGCTGCTCAACTTTGCAAATTACTGACTGGTGAGGAAATGCTCCCCGGCTTTGGCTGTCAGTGGCCTCAACATTACTCTGGTTGTTTGTTTAGCCGCCACCGTGGCTGGTTGATCAAATTCACCTGCATTTGACTGGTAGTCAGTGCTAATTTCCAAGCTTGCCCATAACCTTGATCCAAATTAGCTTAAGTAAATCGCTAAACTAAATTACTGCAAATACTGCAGATGTGAATGACATCTACAGCTTGGCTATCCTTGAAAATTATCTACAAGGCCAAGGGGTTAAACAACACAGATAAACTGGAAGATTACCGTAACTGTGAACCTTCATTTGGTTTGGTTATGAAAGTTTCTCTGTGCCTCTTTCTGTAACACATTCCAGACATACATTTCTGCAAGACTTTGGCCCAATTCCCAAAACGTCTGTCAGTGTGCACCAAGGCCCCTCATGTCCCCACTCAACACTGAATACCACACTCACAGCACCAGTGCAGACAGTGCAGCTGCACTGGAGGCCTGTGGTCTGACAGTTCCCCTGGTCCCATCTCGTGAGAGATTACAGATCACAGAGAGATGTGTGTATGGAAAAGTGTGGCAGACAAGCAATTACAGCAAAGGCTGAAAAATAAGGGCCAACGTCTTGCTGCGATCGCTTTGATCAAATTTTTAAAAAAAACCAAGAACGATCTAAAAATAAATGCATTACAGCACAAAAGACCTTTCAGTCTGGTTTCTCACCCTTTCAAGGGAAAGAAATGTCAAAATATTTGAAGGAAGAACTCGGAAATTCACTACAAAAGAATTTCCTATAACACTTTTGGTCAGTCTGAAGATATATGAAAATGTAAAAACTGTCAAAGCAGTGACAGTGCAGCAATCCTTTTCTGAATTAAAGTTATAATCCTTAATCCACATAAAACACATGAAACGTATTTACATTGCATGTGTACGCCATTTCCGCACTAGTTTCAAACTATTCATTACTGTTGTCTCACTGTTGCATTGCATTATGCCACAAAAGTTTGAGTTTGACAATTCACATCAAGTGATAAAAACATCCTTACTTTTGAGGATGTTTTAAGAATTTTGCTCAGGAGCTTGACTAGTGTAGCCTGAGTGAAGTGAACTTAACAACAGACTGTGGCACTACAAATTCATGACACTCCCTGCTGTCTGGTTACTTCAAGACTTTCACTACCACCACTTGCTGCTACACAGTCTTCATGCTAACTGCACGTACACTCCCCTGATTATATAAATAAATCTATTTTGTATAAGTATACTTAGTTTTCACTTTGGTGCATTTAACAGGCTCTTAATGTTTATATGATTTATAATGACTGTACATGTTAGTTTTTATTGTAAATTTTCTACATTAATTTGTCTTTATATACAGTTTATCTATATGCACTTTGCTGATGTTTGCACTAAAACTTGCAGTAATCAATGACAATAAATCTAATCTAATATGAAGGACGTTGTTGAGAGTTTTGCACAAATCAAAGCCCACTGGATGCCATTTAAATAGATGACTGTCGTTTTAAGGGGAATTTTATGAGACGTGGGCAAAACCACTGGACAAAACATAAACACTAGTAAAGGTATTTATTTTGTGCTGTTGTGCAAAACCCTGCACCTTTTGCAGTTTTGTGGTCCGAGGTGCTGAGCTGTGCTGTTACTCATCCATGGGAAGCCTAAATTTAGGTAAACAACCCACTTACAGTTGGCTAATTTGATTATGTGACTGTCTGTCTGCATTGAACCATGGTTGCAAAGTGTAGCCTAACAATTCAACACATTTCCTGTAAAGTATCTACTTTTTTGGTACAGTGCTTCCTCATATGCCTGTGTGTCTCAGTGTGAAAGGAGCTCAAAACAAAAACTTGGCCTGTAATCACAAGCAACAGCCACGGACTTCCACAAACACTCATGCACAAATCGAGCCACAGACACAAAGGGAAAGTGTTTACACATCCTGCTATCACTCCATCATCCCTGACTCTCAGATACTACAGTCTATGTGCAGCTCCGATAATGTCGCTTTGCCCCGTCGTTGAACAATATACCCTGTCCCCCACTACTTTGGTGCCATCTCCCTCAAACTAAACAAGATTGTGTGCACCTGCAGCATGTTGAGGCAGCCGTTCCCAAACAAAACTCAAGCTCTGTCAACAGCGAGTGAGTCAGCTGTCATCCAAACACATCCTCAGACATCTCTAACCCAAACAACATGGGAGATTATCGCAACCCAGAGTGAACCTCCGCCTGAACTGATACCTAACCGAAAATGTGCCATTTACAATAACAGTCAGGGGGAGTATTAAATAACATGATAAGAATGAAACTTGGAGGGTAATATACAAATTCTTTGTCTGCTACTGGCTTTTAAAGGAATAGTTTGACATGATAGGAAATATGCCTATTCCTGAAAGTCTTGTCATCGCTGTGAGGTTATCACGTAACAGGTGGAAATGCCAGCAAGTAACTGGTTCTGGCCAAGAAACGATCTTACACGTAACACCCGGTAAAATCGCAAAAAAGCAATTAACAGATTTTTCAAAGTGTCAAACTATTGCTTTAATTTGAAATTCAAGTGTGCGCTACTCATGGTAGTATTATTCTATTAGGTTGATGAAATTGTGTCCACAGGCATATCAGATTTGGACAAAAGAAGGAATTGTGATGCGACGAATCAGGATCCGTTTATAGATAACAGGAGATGCACAAAGGTATGTGTGTTAGACAAATCGAGTAACTAAGACAGCTGCAGAAAATGAGAAGCTAAAGTTAAACGCCAGCCACACCACCCCCAGGCGATGTCAGAGGTGAAACGCTGCATATACATCTTAAAATAATCACAAAAAACATTAAAACATTCCTGTGACAGTTCAAAATTAATCCACACAGCACCAATTACAATGGTGTCAAGTTGTTGTGCCGTGAATCTGACTGTGGTGAACTTTGGTATTCTATTTTTAACTGCATGTAGAATTTGCCAAAGGGACTATGATGTATTTCAATTTCAATATACAGCAACATACTGTATAGTGTTAGCATTAAAATGTTATCAGTTTTAGAAATCCCGATCACTGTGACTGCCCATCAAGTAGTTCCACACTTGGACCCAACAGTTCCCAACATTTGGACATGTTGGGGTCTGGACACGACATCATCGTTTGGGGAAAATTTCCACAGGGGATATTCTCTGTTGGTAATTACACCTTTTAAGATACAGAAATGTATTAAGAAGTTAGTTGACAGAAAATAATGGGCAACAATTTAAGAAAATGTAATCACTGAAGTCATTTGTCGAGCAAAAATACCAAATTTGAAGACCTGCAGACAAGAAATTTGAAGCTTGTCGCAGGCCCCAACACAAATTACAAATTGTGTTTCCTAATGGGTGCAAGTGTTGGAGGCTCAGATCTCACCGTCTTCTCCTGCCAACCTTTCATGTGTTAAAGCCCGCCTTATCCGTGGGACCCTGACGCATTACCTGATCCCTGCAGGGGTCTTAAACCCACCATGCCTTTATGAGGGCTATTTGGGACACCATTCAGGCCGTGATGACCTTCCCTGCGGGGACACGGCCTCTGGGCAGAGAGGGAGGGACAGGGGGAACAGTCGGGTCAAGCTAATCCTTTCCTGCTCTGAATAGCCTCCATTTGACCAACATTCACAAGCTACTGAAATATATAATGGCACAACCACTGGGAACGGACACATGAGGGCAGCGACTGTGCCTTTTAAAACAACTGAAGACGATCAGAGGCCATATGTCAGATGTCTTGGTTATTTATATTAGAAAAAGACAACCTCTGATGGCATCAAACAGGCTGAACTCGACTTGCTCTTGAATACAAACTTAGCATCTGGCAGGTGGGACAGTATCTGACAGCTGCAACATGCAGAAACCATCACTGTACCATCTGCTTATTAACAGGTGGTACAGTAATGGTTAGCAGGTGTGACCCGCAAACACCATATTATATGTGACTCTGACATGAAGCTGACTATAGATAAGAGAACTGTTTTGGTCTGGAATAAAAGGAAAATGTACGCCACTCTTGTTTGGGTGCTGTAGTAAAATCATATATTGAAAAAGTGCACTGCTTTGTAGTAATCATCTGATATCACACACTGTACCAAAACAGTGTTTTTTTGGTAAGCTTATCAGCTTGTAAACACTGGGCAGCATGTTCCATAATACTGAACAACATCAGCTTTTATTAAAAAAGTTTTGTTTATTGTAAAAGTCTCAATACGAAAAGTAAAAGATCCAATAGCAGCCCCATGAGGCTGCAGTGTTATTCTAATCCATACAAACCTGTGTCCCAATGTCAAACTACCATAGACAGTCAAATTTATTATTAATTTTAATGGTATGCTGTTTTAGCAGGTTGTCGAATTTGTAATATACAAGAAATGTATTTTTCCATTTTGTACGAACAGAAAACATAACTTGCGCCAATGAATGTCAAACTTTGGAATGTTGCTGCCAATTAAACACCACAAAGAGAAAGGAAAAGGTTTGCTGAGCTCTCTCCCCATCATCTGGATTTTGTTTTACTTTTTGCAGTTGTATGTCCATCACATTTGTGCAGGAGAACATAAAATGGCAATCTATGCGATCTGAAAGCTCATATCCTCATGTCTCGAGTCTTAATGAATGAATGTTCACAGAAATTTAAGGGAAATTTGGTTTTAGATATAAGATTCCATTTGATTGACAAAAGTGTTTTTAAATGGGGGGTTATGACTTGATTGTGACACTAAACTTACTTACTTAAGCTAATTGAGTAGTTGATTAAGTCTCATTCCCAGGTCGTGACACTTTGTGTTGGTGGCTCAGTCAAAGCCATTGTAGTCTATTGTTGAGTGTCATTTACTGGGACTGATTCAAATATGGCATGATCTTACGAAATGTGGGGAATATTTTAAAAGATATATACACAGTGAACACTTAAGACTACTGGCTGCACCTACTAACTAAATGTTAACACTAAGTTTCATCACTGACACATAAAATGAGCTGAACTGCAACTCAGCTCACCAGTTCCAGGCAAAAGTGATTTTTTGAAGTGGGGTTACTGCTTACAAAGTCAAGGAAAAGACTGGAGCAGACATTAAAGGACATGAGTTCACTCTTCACAGTGCAAATGACTGAAAACAAGTCCACACAGTTGAATATGATACAAATTAAGCCACAAACACACAGAGGAGGCTGGAGTTCATGTCCCATCAAAGACCTGCTTTACCAAGGGCCTTTAGTCTACTAACCCTAGCCATACCTTAACCAAAATCTATTTGTCATAATCACTAGCTTCCCCTAAACTTAACAATACTACAGCTGCAGTGTTAACGATATTGTGGAAAGCGAGAGCTGCCCTCTAGCAGCCGGAATTATGACGCTTGCTTGTCAGGAGTAGATCAGGAAGAACAGTAGTCTGACGTAGTTCGCAAAACATCAGTTTGACACTCAAAACAGCCATCGCTTCCCATTTCCTACCGACATTCAGAGTTCTCTGCATGCCTCAGTGTTTACCTGCTACACGGAAGCTGGCGTCACAAATCTCATTTAGTGGCAAATGGACACACATTCGAGCTTGTGCACTAACTTTAGTTGGGGTGCACGCTACCGCTTTTATCTTAGCCAGGCCCGCCCCCAGAAATGGTGGGACCCCTGATAAGGTCAGGTGAATGGGCCCCTCCCAAAATCTGCTTTACTAATAAACACATGCACATGCTCTCATTTTTGACATTGTGACATTTTGGCAAAAAAAGGACTGAATGTGTAACATTTTCAGGAGAGGTGCTTTTCATTATGAAACAGACTTTACTAAAGCAACAATAAAATAT
>JBBPCS010000037.1:8294123-8309971 GCA_037974645.1 Hollardia meadi | reverse complement strand
ACACACACACACACACACACACACACACACACACACACACACACACACACACACACACACACACACACTCTTCATTTTCATAAGAAAAGGATGGAAAGTCTGGAGAGGAAAGCTGAAAAGCTTTCAGTTTCCATCCTTAAGTAGTTTTCCATTTCAGACGTTTTCTCTGCAGAGCGATTTAATTCACAGCTTTTGTGTCTTATCTTGCTCACAAAAAGCCACGTAACCAACTGTAAGCTGCCCGTTCCATAAACATGCAGCTCAGCTTCCTGTTGTTCGCTCCAGACTTTCCAAAAAAGAAGTGGCATAAGCCACAATGACACAGCTTATTTTTAAAAAGGCACACTACGCTGTGAGTTGACGCGGTGATGCAGTTACCTGCCATTGAAGTCCTGTCATTTTCTCATCCCCAAAACATTAATGATCACTGAAGATTTAATTTTTTTTAAATTTATTTTTAGAGCTTCAACCATCTAGAAATCTTTAAGACTTGCTTTAGACTCTTAAAGATGTTCCATCTGATCCAAAGTGCCTCTTCAGCTCTAAAGCACTTCTAGATATGTTCTCTATGCGTGCCGTTTAATACAACAGACCTGCATGAAGGATACAATGTTCAATTTGTGCTGACACTATTTTAGAGAGGTGTTGATTCACAATATGATCATTTTGTAGTTTGTAGTTTGTGTAGCTGTTAAATTGCATTGCAATATACAGAAAGATGTTTCTGTTATTGGCCTACCCTCGTTGATATAAATGGGGTGGGTAAAACCTGTCAATATAAGGCAATACAACGCACAAAGGTAGTGCTAGCTAGCTAACTAGAGCTAAATTTTGCAGCAACAACCGTCACTCCTCCCGTCTGAGTGTCGGACACTCTAAGTCAATAGACTGGCCATTGGACTTCTTCACCCTTGCCAGCACATATTACCCATAACTTATTTATAATTTACCTTCAGCCCTGCACTACTGACACTGACAACTAATATTTCTGTGCAATAATTCCATAGTGCAATAACACTTATTTACCCCATTGTATATACTGTATTATACATATTTTCAGTTTTTTATATATAGGTTGTAGTATAATGCACATATTTTTCTATTATATTTCTTTCCTTTCTATTTATTTCTATTCTTGGTGGAGCAATTGTAACAAAACCCCTGGGGATCAATAAAGTATACTGATTCTGATTCATATCAGCCAGCAAAGTGATGACCACCAACTACAAATTAAAAGCCTGCTTTTGTTTACTTCTGCCTGTTTAAGAAATTGTAAACTGCATATATGAAGTGGCAGAATACAAAGCTCGTAGCCAGAAAGGGGGCGGAGCTTAGTCAACTGCCAATTAACAGAGGTTTAAAAAGTGAGCACTAAATGTGGACAATGCAGAATCAATTACAACACAACAAATACATGGAAGCTTTGAGAGTCCAGTGTGTATGGTTCTAATTGAACACTTTCCAGGACATTCATATTCAACATAGTTATATCATGGTTTTATAATGCCTTCCAGGTTTACATAACACA
The DNA here is from genome assembly GCA_037974645.1 of Hollardia meadi. NCBI lineage: Eukaryota > Metazoa > Chordata > Actinopteri > Tetraodontiformes > Triacanthodidae > Hollardia > Hollardia meadi. The sequence goes on along the minus strand of JBBPCS010000037.1, from coordinate 8,308,443 downwards.
CTTTAAAATCAGGATCAAATTACTTGATTCCAGAACACCTGTCAACACAACAGGAAATTCCTAAAACTTGGTTTTATTCCAAAGGACTGTGAAGGTGGAGGTGTTTCCCATGTTGGAGTCAAAGTACAGAATGAGAAGCCGATGCTGATAATTTTAGAGAAATCCTTGCTGTAAATAAACAGGGAAGGGAAGAGGGTTAGAGGAGAGGAGGTAAGCTGTGCAGGGAGGGAAGGAGGCTCTTTTATTGCAACAGTTAATTGTTCTCAGAGTCAAAACAATGCACGCTCAAGCCACTGAAGACTGGCATTGTAATAACAAACAATCCTTATTTTCTGCCATCGACGTTTATACAATCGGGATTGTCAGGCAGTGGAAAAGTCGAGAGCACGGCCGCAGCCAAAGTGGGTGCAAGTATCTGCCTGCACAACGCGGGATCGCAATAACAGGAACCACAGAGTGGCTCCTGCAGCGCTGCAGATAAGAGCCCCGCTGAATGAGGACCTGAAGCTGTTCAAGCCGCCTCATGAAAGACTTCCAGAAATGAATAATGCCGATAATATTCAGCTATTCAAGACAATACACTGCCAGGAATCTGAGAAGACAAAGCCTACATGTTCAGAACATGACGCATCAAAATACCAACCCTCACCGCCGTCCATGTGTGCATCATGGAATCATTCCTTGCTCTTTAACAGACAATGCAAGGGCTGATGATGACATGTTGATGAGACTAATTTGTGTCACTAACTGACAGCGATTTTCTCCCCTTTATGTCTTTCGGGCAGCTCTGATGCAATGGAAAACATAAAATGACAACACCTTCTGGAATGTTGTTCACTTAAAATCCTTTTCTAGCCTCTATGCCCTCGCAAACCATAAACTCAACAGGAAGTCGTCATGAATGTAAAAATTAAAGAATTGAATGCTCCACGCTGATTTGGCTGCATTCATTGTTTTGGACAGGAATACAAGACGACTTCCCAAGTAATGTCAAATGTCTTGGCTGTTAGTTTTTTTTGAATAAAAATATTATGAAACTACTAACCAGTATTTCAAAAACAAACCCGTTTATCGATTTCTATCATCAGCGAGCAGAGGAGGTCTGAGGAAAGAGCCTTCCACCGTGTTATGCAATTCTAATAAGATCAATTTTTTTTGTGGTAAAACAAGGTCAGACATTGCATTTATTTAACATCTTGTTAACCTCATAACAAGTTGGTATGTGATGGGTGTGCGCCTGCTGACAAACTGCAGAGCTGAATGTAGACACCACACTCTGTGATTATGAGACGCAAAATGAATCTGTTCCTTCGAAGGATATACTTGTCATAAACAAACCTGTGGTTTGCACCGACTTGCGTTCCAAGGCCTCGTAATCATCACAAACTTAGATTAATCATTTTAAATATAGATTAGCAGCTGTTACATAAAAGCCTCCTCACGCTGCACAAAAATGACATGACTAAAAAAGAGGTTGGAGCAGGTATATCTGGAAATTGCAGAAATTGAAACATAAATATCAATTAAAGCATCATTTCAGTTGAATCCGAGATTTGGCCTAAATGCTAAAATTGTGGAAATATGGACTAAACAACCAAACCTCGTAGAAATGACAATTATATGCTATTAAACTGTTTGCCAAATACACGTTGAAGCAAATATGTTTACAGGCAACATTTTTTCCAGTCTTGGCATCATCATCTTCTTGTAGTACTGAACAAAAGTCAGTGGTCCTTTGTGTGATTTGGTGTGTATTTATTACTATCAACAAACCCATTGTCCAGCTCTATAGATCTGATCATTACACAAGTTACTTTCTTTTTAAAAAAGAAAATCCAATAACCGTGTTCATTAGACTAAAATAAAATCTATGAAAAGTCTGTGAAACTGCCTGATAATCCACACCACAAACTGTTCGGGGATATGGGAAAAGATAGCGTTATATATTAAACTAGAATTACATCTTGTGGTTGTTTGTCTCCACTTCCTCCCATTGTACAAAAATGAAGCCAAAATATCCTGGGTACAATCGCTGCCAACTTGATGTCATTTGGAGCCATTAGTGAACGGGCGGTAGAGGCGCGGTATTGAGTTCCCGCCCAAATCGATTGCAACAGGGCTCACTTGTCAATCATTACGTTTCATTCCCTTTTTATAGCATCAATTAACTAATTAAAACCAAACTGATCAGAAAATGAACACTTGAACAAACATCAGTGTGATAAGAACTACCTAAATAGACAGAAACCATCTTTAGGAAACAATTCTTTTTACGTGGGCTTTGAGGTTTTAGTTTGGCCCATGTCCTACCTGAAATCATTGAGGAGGGTTTTAAGACCTATACTGCAGCAAACCACCAGGGGGCGATCAAATGTTTTGGCTTCACTTTTGGGGAACTCTCATGTCGTCCATCTTTATATACAGTCAAGTTGCCGTTTACATCCATGTCTGTCCAGAATCATATAAAATATGGAGTATTTTATACATTATGTACTATGGAGTATCTAATTCTTGGCAAGAAAGTCAACAAGAGTAATTCCCAAAATGCCACATTATTTCTTTAACATTACCATAAAAATATAAATCATGTTTGAGTAGCTACAAATTTTTATGTGGCAAACAAATGAAATATGTGTTCAGTTAGCATTTTGCAAATATGTTTACTAAGAATATTTTCCTACTTTGCAAATTCATTCATTAAAACAGCTTCCTCATTATGTTGATAAAAACCATAATAAGCCATAATTATGGCTTTTTCTTAAATGAAATGGAATTGTGTGATTAAAGTAGCTTTTGAAGGACCATACAAATCTTTTGAGCGTGTTTTATTTGTAAATTAGTCTGGCTAGTGTTTAAGCTAAAGTTAAAATATAATGCAGCTTTTTTACCTTTTTTTGGAGCGAGAACTGAGCGATTTGACTGGAGCGACCTGAGGGAGCTCATTCTCTGTGATAAAACTACAATCAAAATTAGAAATAAGAGATCATTTTTATATTTTTATTGTGGCCTAAATATTAAAACTGAGGAGACATGGAATAAAAGGCAGCTGTAATTTCAAGTGTTCTCCTAGAAGTTCCAAAGAATTATATTTTTAATCCTTAACAAAGGCAGTCAAGCATTAAGTTGGTCAATATTCAATCTCTCTGAACTATGGGGACTTTGGCATATGAGCCACATTTTCACCACTCCCAACCAAATGAAACAGCTACTGTTCTCAAAGGACGCAACAGGAAGAAGGGCTTCAAATGGAGGGCCTTCCAAGAATATTGGTAAAAAAGAAAAAAGGGAACGAGGGCCCAAACAGTCTGGTGACTCAGAGAAACACGATGTTCTTTCTAACAGTTAAACACAATGAGCATTTCCACCATTTTCCTGCTCTGTTGCTCTCTGGCTCTGTTGGTGTTTTGCTGTTTGCTTGTTATTCAGGTTCAACCGGAATACTCACACATGTTCCTCCTCATCATGGACTCCACAATAAGGACAAGGAATCACGCGGGGTTATTACGACTGGCAGACAGGCTTTGTTATGTTTGAGGTTTGAGCTAAAAGCCGACTTTGAAAAACAAATGAACCTCAACGCAAGAATGTAGGCTTGGTGGTGCATCCAACTCGGATATCAGTTGAAATGCATATTTATCCCAAATGCTATGGACCTGAGCCATTTTCCCAGGAGGGTTAGAAAAAACCCCACTACATTATCACAACATTTTACTGCAACACCACAGGTATTACATGCCACAGATAGCAGGCGCCCCACCTATGAACCACTATGCTTGTTAGTTTGCTTTACAGTAAACACTGAAGGTGTAATGACTAACATAGTTGATTGTTGAGTCTCATTCCTAGGCTGTCATTCCTAGGCTGTCAATTACCAACGCTTTGGGTTGGTAGAAAGCCCGACCTATGAACCCAAAGCATCAGTATTTGACGGCACAGGAATAAGACTCAACATCTTACAAATGACTCCTTTAATGAGCACCTCTAGAGGAAAAAGGAGGGCGATTTTATAAACTAATTGGAAACAGTGTTGACAGAAACTAAAAGACAACTGTGTTACATTAAGAGGTTCGAGACCATTGACATAAATAAAGATGGTCTCCACTTCCTCCCTTTGTACAAAAATGAAGCCAAAACATCCGGGATACAAGCGCTACCATCTTGCACTGGTGACGTCATTTGGAGCCAGAATCTGCGCAGTAGCGACCAGGCATCAGAGCCGAGGTATCGAGTTTTTATAGCATCAAATAACAAATTTAAACCAAACTGATCAGGAAAATGAACACTTGAACATACATCAGCGTGATACGAACTACCTTAAACGACAGAAACCATCTTTGAGAAAAATTTATTTGAGGTGTACTTTGAGTTTTTAGTTTGGCCCATGTCCTGCTTGATATCATTGAGGGGGAGGGGTTTATGTATGACCTATACTGCAGCCCACCACCAGGGGGTGATCGAGATGTTTTGGCTTCACTTATGAGGAGCTCTCATGTCGTCCAGCTTTATATACAGTCATTGGTCAAGACAAGGAGACAATTAAAAGTAATAGGGAGACAGGTGAAGCACTTTAGTATCCCCCTACAAATTATTGTGTTTCTTCAAAATGCAGCTCATAATCACAGGTGGATTGTGATATTTACGTTTTTGATTAGGTACAAAATTTTGGTAAATTACAGATGCATAAAGCTCTGAGCGCAATGAAACTCTTTACTAGCAAATGCCCGAGTTATTTAAACTCTCAGTAAAATACTACATTGACATCAACCTCATGAGTGGTTATACTGTATAATTCATAATACTGGACGACCATATATTTAAAATGCCAAAGCCCCCGTCCCAGCTGGTCTGGGCCCATGCCCGCTTGTCTCTCTCCCGTCTTCCCATTTGGATCTTTGACCTCCGGCACATGCAGCTAATGTAAAATCCATTAAAATAAAGCGCAAAATATGTGGTGGAGCTAACTTCAAGTTATCACCTGATGAGAAGCTCTTATCAGATACCATAGCCCACAACCATATGTAAGGCCTGTACTGTTTACTAACCAGATAACCATTTACACACAAACAATGATAACAGATGTAGCCATGTTGTAAACTCAAAATTCTGATTTCTTTAAGGCTTCATTAATTTGTCAACCTAAAGCATCTAAACATCACCACTTTGATTTAAAGCTGCTCTAATGGGTATTTAAAGGATATTTACTTGTTTTTAACTTCCTTTTAGTTGACAAATAATGAATAAATGAAAAAAAAATTATCTTCATGAGCAGATGTTATTTTGCTCGGCTGTCATGGAATTTCAGATGTTCAAATTTCCAATTTTTCTGAGCACTTTAAAGACTTCTTATCCAAATTGAGCTTCAAAGTCCACTCCAGTCCAGAAACTGACAAAACAATCTCAAACAATAACAACAATTTGCTGATGAAGATTGTGTGATATGATTGAAAGCTTGTTGGACCTCGTGGTGGGATTATTTTGTTAACTATTGTTTCCAAAGTGAAACGTGAACTGTGATTCTCAAATTAATCTCAGTTTAAAAGCAAACTGCCCGTTTTTGGACACAAAAACAAGAAACAAAATCATGAAACAAACTCAGCACAACTGAAACTGACAGACTCAATCCCCATTTACAGCTCACTGAAATCAACAAGTGAAGATTTCTTACATACGCTTCTTAATCTGCACTGATCTCTGCACACATCTGCACCTCTAATAAATTACTTTGGGGAGATCAGATTAGAGAAATATGTTCCATGTCTGCTCCTCATGCTGCAGACACACACTGTACACGCACACATACTTGCTCTATTAATAACATCGCGTGCCGACAGTTTTTCTTTTCGCGACTCTCGCCATGACATCACAGGGTTTAACATATTCGCAGTGTTACAGAGCGGTTCGTGTTAAGTCGGACTGACAGCCGGTGACATTAAACAGGATTCCTAACGTGCTGCCCTGTTGGGGAAAGCAGTTAGAAGAACATATTTGAGTGAAGTTTGATGAGAGCAGAGCTGAGGGAAGAGGCTTAAAGAGGATTTCATTGATCGTGTTGGAGCCAATAAACGGTGTCACTTCAGTCTTCATTCTGCAAATTTTATGTTTCAACGTGTCAAATGTGAGACAGACTAGTGTTGAGTTCTTTGTGTTCCCCATCTAATTTTACAGCAGCGTGGCTCATGTCTAATTACTGAAAATGCATGTGTGCCAGAAATCCTCCATCAGGTCCGTAAGTGAAAAACTTTAGGAATAGTTGTAAGAATTGTCTACACAAACAATTCTTAGTAAAAAGTAGCACTTACATGCTTTGCATAGGGAATATAAAAGTAACCTTTAGCAAAGTGACTTTTAAGTCTTTTTGTCAAACTTCATTAAATAAATGAAGCTTAAGTGTAGAAAAATAAGGACTACAACTATGTCTGCCCAAAAAGCTCAAACACTGAATCAGCCAATAGCAGGCCTGCAGAGGTGATGTGTCATGGGTGCATGCACATTTTGTCACGATTAATATTATGATTCATTGCATTGATCTGAGTCTGTCAACATTTGATTGTATTCATGATAAATCCATCATGTCATAAATGTTCTCATGTTGCAGAGGTAATGTTGGGACAGAGCTTCTTGTTACATTACCCAAATATGAAATGTGAGTAGCTCTGCTGGTCCCTCCTCCTAACTAATTTAGGAGACCTCTCGAAGTCTCTCAAACAACTGACCCTTCTCAAAGCCCCGCCCCCTTGGCCAACAGTGCTACGTCATATTAATGTTTCCATAGCATAAGGGCGCAATTAAGCCCCGCCCAACCTGGAGGGGGAAAACAATTCATCGCTCTCCATTGACTTTGTGTTGCGTCCTTGTCACTTCTGTCTGCTAGCAAATGTGAAATGACTAAAAGCTGCTGTGTGCTGGGATGTACTGAGAGGGTAAAGAGCCCTGAAATAAGTTTTTTAAAAGGCCGTCAAACTGAAAAACTTTGTCTCTAAAGGAGCAATGTATAAGTTGGTAGGTCCTGACACTCAGTCTGTCATTATATTTGTAGCAAGCATTTTGATTTGTAATGAGCTCTACAAAAATACTTAAATAAGTTTTTGTTTGTAGAAGTTTTATTTCTGCAGGTGGGATGTTCAAGAGGGCTTCCAAATTCAATATCAAATGCTCTTGTGATGATTTGTCGTAGAATAATTTGTTGAACGTACCACGTGATCTGACGGTGACTTTTCTAGCTTGTAGCCTCATAGTAAATCTCTGTGGTGTAACTTGCTAACCAACAGTTACCTGACTCATTTCTTTCTGCGTTGAAGCAACTTCTGGAGCTTTATAATGCTATAGTCTTTAGGTGCTGAACAGTCAAGTGGGGAGCTCAGACCTAAACACTTAGGCATGTTTACACATGGCTAAAATAATGTGTTAGTCTTAGGATTTTCACTAAATTACATGTAAGACATAAATTGTATTTCATCCCTGGACTCAGTGTGACAGTCACAGTCTATATGATAGGCAACGTCAAAGAGATTTCATCACCATCTAAGATAAGAGATCACATTCAATGATTGTCTACCGCCATAACTGAATTTGCAATGAGAGGAGAATGTGATACTGATACACCATGATGACGTACATTCAGAGAGGATGAAGTTTACTCAAGTATTTGGTGCCCGTGACCACAAAAATGTCATACTGGGCAAAAATGGAACATCCATATGTTCATGTTGCTGCATTAAAAAAAGTTGTTTGTGTATGTTTGGGATCGGTTGTGTAGGGGCATTTGAGATAACAACCCGATCTCAAAAATATCCAAGTAGAACTATGCCCTCGTCGAGACGCATTGCATCCGGTATGCCATCTGATACGGCTAATCCAAAAGGCGTGAAAACTCCTCAGCATGACAAGGTATGGGATGAATCATGAGGGAAAGTGTACAGTCACGAATACCCTCATTGTCGCTTAAATGTCACAGGTTTGTCCAACAAATGTCAAAATCTGTCTGACTGTCTGTCTGAATGTCAGTAGTGCTGTGATTAAACAACATAATAATTAACTGGGTGATTTCGGAAAACATTCTTATCCCAAGCAGGTCTATTCTGAGCTGTCTGGTTGTTTTATCAACCAGACGTCCTCAACAGATTCTGAACATTCCTGTTTGCACCGAGAGCCGGTGTTGGCCACCATGTTTACAGGCAGCAGGCAGAGGCGTGGCGCTTAGACTGCTGGCATACGGGTCCAACCACTGACAGAGCCGAGGAGAGGCACCATCACCTTCCTGACGCATGATGTCATGGACCGCCACCTCCGTCTGCTATCTCAGTCCATTCCAAATGTTTGCTCATCCTCATCCCGTCAGGGTATGAGGGCTTGTTACATCCCTCCTCTGCTTTCAAAGCCGCCGTTAAGTGACAGGCTCTGTGCAAATGGGGTTCATGTGGAGTGACAGCTACGAAATGAGCCAAAAATCATCCAAATAAAATGAAAAACTTTGTATAATGAATTTTTTTTTTTTAATCCCTTGACCTGCTAAACATCCCTTTAAACAGGCCTGTTGCCAGTCTGATTTCCTCTGGCTTGTGCAAAGTCACAGGAGTGCAGGAAGCAGAATTGAATGCATCCCTCCAGGGTTAGTAAATACACAGGAGAGCCTGCTCGCCTTCCTTCTTTCTCTCTCTGACAAAGTAGGATTAAAGTTTGGCCAGGACTGCCGTGCTGGAAGCTGACAAATGAACGCTGGGCTGGCAGCGAGAACGTGGTTATGAAACAAACCAAGCGTACTGTAGCACTCATCCAAAAATTACAGTATACAGCCATTACAGGCTTTAAAATAGTGAGCATCAGCTCTGATTACGGCTTTTTAGGATAAAACATGTCAGTGTTATTGCAGGCATGCATTATTCAGTAAAGTTTGTACGGCACGCTATTTTATTTTTTGTCTTCTGTCAGAGTTTGGAGCCGAGAACCACAGCTAGATTTTCTTGGATGATGCACACTTCATATCACAACCAAACACGATACACAAGCAGACAATTTTCACCAGCACAACACATATTCATGTGTTACAGACCCTTGACCATTCTTGGCTTAATTTTGGGGAAAACACATATATAAAATAATGCATGAAGACATCTTGAGTATCTCCATTTGATGTATTGGTGCAGTCACAAAAATATGTAGCCTTTGATTTGAATATTTCACTAAGTCTAACATCATACAGCTTCAGGGACAAGCTGATACAGAATATATATGTTTTACTGTAAAACAGCACAGATTAAGATGATTTTAACAACAGTAAAGTTTGTAAAAGGTAATCAAACAAAGAAAATAGATATTAAGGGGTTATAAAACAACCAGAACCTCAATAGTACTCATGGGATAATGCATCATACTTATACTGTAGAGGGTTTTTTGAAACTACACAGATAACAAGTCAGTTGTAAACTGATGCAAACATAATCTCCTGCAACATCTCTTTACTCTTTGCTCCATTCCTGTCCAAGCATTGCCTACTAGTGTGCCTATTAAGCATGAGTACAGTGTTTTCCAGTGGCCATGGCAACGAGGAAGACTGATTGAGCCGCACGAGCAGGAAGTGCTGCGAGGACAACAGGATGTGCCCTGGCTCCGCCGCCGAGGGTCGAAGAATTCAAGGAAGTTATTGTACTTTGTGGAATGGGCTCAGGAATGCAAAATGTCTGCCTTTTTTTTTAGGTCTGGGTCGTATCACATGTTGGAGACGACAGGCTTTGAAGATAATGTGACCCCCGTGTGATACATGTGTGTGACACTGTACTGGCACACGGATGTTTGTGGTCACCCACCTCCACATTCTCCTCTGATAGCCCGAAGGTTTCACCGGCGAAATAAAACCTCCCTCAGCAATTATTCAGGCCATGGACACGGACGTTTGGTCACGACAGCAAGGTAGACGGAAAACCTGTCACCTGAAAATATACATGACAAATGTGGACTTTATGACCTCACTGGAAGGTGGTTATCAGCAAGAACAGTGATAAATTCAGCGAGCCATCAAAATCTGACGGCTGCAGAGCTCCAGATAAAATAAACGGTGCCAGTGCAAAAGCAGGAATCTTGACCACTTTAACCCCCAATGTACCCCTGAACTTTTCCCTGAGCTTAAAAATTCTTTCCAAACTGTGAGACAATCATCTGTATATGTTCTCAAATTAAATCTGCAATGCTTCCTCAAAACAAAATCAGGAAAAAGGAGGCGGTATAAAAGGCAACAGGTTCACCTCATGTCTTGAACTTAAACTAAACCTATTGCAAGTTCAAACTAAGTAAAATATTTCATCCAAGACACCCACCCGAGTCACAACCTGTTCACCCTGCTGCCGTCTGGCAAAAGATACACAAGTATCCGCTGCTAACACCAGACTACAGCAGCTTTATACCTCAGGCTAAACAGAATATTTGACATCTAGAAAATTTGGATAAGAGGATAAAAAAATTGTTTTTGGAGTTTTATCTTTGCCGAGATAAGTTAAACTTATAAAACTGCCAAAACATTTGCAGATTTCATGATCTAAAATGGGAAGATTGTCTGTTTCTCCATTTTGCATCATTGCAACCCAAGAGAATTCCATCCAAGACGTTTTCATGTCTTGTTTTGTCTGACCAACAGACCCAAACCCAAAGATGTTCAGTTTACAACAGTATGAAAAGGAGAAACTGAACAAATCCTCACATTTGAGAAGCTGGAAACTGAAGTTTTGGCATTTTTGCTTGGAAAACAGCTCATGAAATCCAAGATCCATGTGTGTTTCCACTTCAGCATACAATCTTACAACGCTGCCTGTTATGTTATTTTTAAGCTCTAAATTTATTCAAACAAAAGAACAAAATCGAAATCTTCAAAACATTGTCCCTGATGTATACATGACTATCTTTGCTATTTGTTACATTGCAAGCTGAGCTCCTAATCCTAACTCTTCTCTCTGGCTTGTGGCCTCTGGTCACACTTTTCCTGCAGACAGATTATGTATCCGGTAGCCTGACACTCTTTAACTGGTGCGGTGTTTTTGATCCTGCCTTAGCCACGCCAACCCCAATTGTCCCTTCCTCCCCGTGTCCTGGATATTTCCGTTGTGACAGCTCTTCTCCCTGACGCGTGGATGGAGCTGTCGTCCTGTAGGTCAGAGGGCAGCAGGGTCGTGGGTTAACACCACAGGCTGCTCTCCAATAACAAACAAGTTGTCCCTAAAGTCCTAAAACAGGGGCTGAAAGGCTTCACTTTCTGGTCCTATAAATCCCCTCACACTCTAAATACACAACTAAAGTCGCCACCATGGATGTCTCATTTAAAACTCCTTGGTGATGTGTTGTGGCTGCATTTATGTTATCTTCCAGGGGATAAATCTTTCCTCCATTTTGCTCTGTTGCATCGATTCAGTCTGTACACCATAAAATACAAGCAATGGAGTGAAACACACTGCGCTAATAGGGGATGGGGGTTAGTGGGCTGACAGATCAAATGTTTCCTCGGTGCTGAAAGCTACGTTCTGCCTGCGGGATCAGGGTGTCTGTTTGTGTGCCTAAAGGTGTAGTGAACTGCACATCGTCCCCCCCCCCCCACCCCCTGATGATGTGTTCTTCAATGGAGAGGTTAACAGGTTTGACCCCTCAACCCCCAGACATGATGGTCAAAGACAGACAGGTTGGCCAGTGCACAAATATACAAGAGGACAGGGAGGGTGTGAAGAAACTTTAGCCATGACACAATTAAACAATTTATCGGAACTATTCTTTAAGTGCCATCTTTAAACGCCATTTTTTGTTCCATATTGGACCAAAGACCCCCATTTGATCTAATTTTGAATCATACAGTGTATACATGGATTTGTTTTGTCCCAGATCACCCTAAAACTATTTTTATAAATGGTTTTTGATTTTTAATCTAGGTAAGTCTATGAAATGTCAGAAAATGCCAAAAAAAAAAAGCAAAAATTCCCACAAGCCAAGGTGACATATTCACAAACCCCAAAACTGTTGATTTCACTATGACATTTTGGAAAATATGCATATTTGTTTTTTGCTAAAAGTTCGATGAGATGATTGATAGCACTCTCACGTCTGTACGGTAAATAGGAATCTGCTGTATAGCCAGTAGCTGGTTAGCTTAGCGTAGCTTAGTATATAAACATTAAGCGTGGGGAAACAGCTAGCCTGGCTGTGTCCAAAAACAACAGCCAACCAGCACCTCTAAAGCACAGTAATTAACATGTTATATCTTGTTTTTCTGTATGTACAAAAATGTGAATGTAAAAAAAAAAAAAACACATTGTAGTTTACAGAGGGTCATGTGCCAGACAATGTCTTGACTGGGAGAAACCACTTCAATTTCCTAATAATCAATTAATCGACTAATTGATTCAGCTTAGACATTTGATTTTGTGTGATATTATAAAACAGCTCACACTTCAGATGGAAAGATAAAAATGTAGTCAAACATAGTTCAGCTCCACTGCATTAGCATGCAACGATTATTCACTTATTCCGCTGATTATTTTCTCCATTATTTGATTAGCTTGATGTGAAATTGTGATGAAAATGTTCGTCACAATTTCCCAGAAGCCAATGTGACATATTTAGATTATTTGTTTTGTCCAACCAACAGTCCAAAACCTAGTTTATTTAGATGAATTGCATAAAGAAAACCAGCAAATATTCACATTTAAGAGGCTGGCACCAAAGATGTTTCAGCATTTTTGTCTAAAAATAACTTAAATTGTTAAGTGATGATTAAAAAAAAACAACAGTCGCAGATTATTTTCTGACAACTAATCGATTTTGTAAGCTCTTCTAACAACCATCTAATAAAACTGACTTATTGGGAAATTGTAAAGCAGTTCACATTACAGATTAAGAGATGATCATGCAGCCTGCAGGCAAACATATGATTGAAATCACTGTGTTTCTAAAGACTTCTTCCAATCGGGGTAAATTCTTGTTAATCGTTATAAATGAATAAAATATTTGGGACATTCCTCAAAGGCTCCCAAAGGTCCCTGAACTCTGGTTTAGTTCCACTGCATTTGCTTACCAGTCATACTGGCCATTCATTTTCACAGGATTTGTGAGAATGTATAAACTATTATGTGGCATCTAATCATTTCTGATCCCAACTGTAACATATGAACAAACCAGCTCATCAATGCTGATAAAAAGCAGTGCAGCTTAATAGGCCTAGATTTAATTTGGAACAGTCAGTTGAGATTCCCTGCTGTTACCAAGCCCAGTGCTATTATAAATGCACTTAGCACATTGCCAAAACAAGTTAGGTCCAAACTAAACTGGCACCCAAGCATTTAACATTAGTCAGAAAACAGAGAGCAAAGGCATGCAGCCAGGGGAATACAACATAATCACATGTATCTACTGCCCTCTACTGGCAAATACTGTCATCACCATCTACTATCTTTGCCAGCCAATTTTGCATTTTATGGACTCACTTAAGTGTTTAATAGCATAGTCTGTACATTTTATTTCCAAACATGAAGGTCCAGGTGGAGTTTCAAAGTCCTTTCTATAACTGCAATTCTGGCGGAGTAAAATTCCTCAATTGTCTAAATATACTGGAATCAAATGGAATGTAAACCAAAAGGTTGTTGAAACCCACAAATTTCAGGAGGAATATGGTATTTTCTCAGTGTTGGGGACCATCAACCATTACTTTCATAACTGATTGATCTACTGATTATTATTTTCATTAATAAAGCAATCGTGCTCTATAAAACATCATATAACAAGCATATTTAAATGTCTTTGTTTTGTTTAACCAACAGTAAAGGGGGGGAAAAAAAGAGTTATACAGTTTACCGTAAGTTAAGACATGGAAAAGAAGAAAAATATCATGTTTGAGAAGCTGGAACGATCAAATGTTTGAAATGAAAAATAAATGATGTGATTATTCGATTGTTTCGGACGGATTTTCCTTCGTTTGACTGATTTATTAATGAACTAATCATACAGCTCTATCTCAGCATCTTCAATAGGCCTTGTAGCTACAGCCCTTGTCTTACATAATTCATTGTGTACACCACCATCAAAAAAGCATATTCCTGCTACAATTTTGAGCAATGGACTGGTTGCACAGCAGGCATTTTGACTTGTCACAGCAGGAAAAATATGACACTAACAGTTTATTTCAATCAAGTGACCCAGTAACAGTAAACCAGCACACATAATAGCAGGACCTCCTCTAAGTGGAATGCAGCAATCATTAATACCTGTGGGTTTCTTGCTATGACATGCTAAAATGTCTGCTATGCAATCAGTCCATTATATAACATATAAAAATGCTATTTTGGTTGCAGCC
>JBBPCS010000037.1:8277532-8294023 GCA_037974645.1 Hollardia meadi | reverse complement strand
GGGGGGGGGGGGGTGGAGAGAATGGCTGCAGGGAACAGTTAAAGCTACAATTATAAAAGGTTTAGGTTGTGCAAGAGTTGCACTGAACTGCACTGCATCCTACAGCATCCCAACAATGTCCATATCACACAATGCAACGAATGAAAAGTAAAAAGCCTAATGAGCTGCTGAAGATGTAGCCTACATTTCACATAAGCACATTTTAAAGTTTAAAAGAAGGAGTAGTTGCCAAATAACAGCCACCATAAACATTTTGCAGTAATTTCCAGCCATAATTAAAGTGAATGATCCCATTACGTTGCCCCAGAAAAGTGTCCGGACAGGTAAACAAACTAAGCTAGCAGCAGCTAGCAAGTTGATTGGCAAGCTACATCACCTGGATGAAACTCTCTTCCTCCTGCTCAGAACAGGTGGAGACTCTGAAGGAATTAGCTATTAAATCCACGCTGTTGTTCAAGCTCTTCAGTTGTTTTGGTTTCGGGTTGTTTTAATCTCGCCGTGAAGGCTGTTTAAAGGCTGTCACGTTGGTTTCTTTGTTTGTTTATTTGTCAGTTAGCACGTATTTTAAAAAGAACGTCACCGGACACGCCCACTCCCAGCTAGCTAACAGACGAGCCGCCATTTTTTTTTATTTTTACAACTCGCCGAACAAATGTCACCAAATATCTTTCAATATACATGAAAAAAATGACGGAGACGATTACACCATGTTTTTACAATTTATGCTTGACCTGAACCGCCATATATTGATCTCTTGGGCCAGTTACAACAGCAACCAATTTAGATGTAATTTGGCGTTTAAGTGGCGCTTCAGCAAATTTAAATGGATTCAATTTCCCTCAAATCATTTAGGCAGTGGTGGAAAATAACTTACAATTTTGAGTTATTTGTACTTTACTTGAGTAGCCTATAGTATGCTACATTTTTGTACACATTGTACATTTGATATCTTTAGTTACTAGCTACTTTTCAGATTAATAATAGGCTTAGCATACTATAAAATAAATATAATCAATAATTAGGCTAAAGTTTGTATAGTTTGTGACAGTTTTATATCGGTAGAACCAATGTAAGCTAGTCATGTAGGCCTACAACTCATGTAGCCTACTGTTGGTCTACTTACATTTTTAGGTACTTGTACTTACTGCAAGTATTTTCATTTTGTGCTACTAAGGCCTACTTCATTACATTAAATAAGAAAATATTGTACTTTTAAGCCCTGTAACCACATTCATTTAACTTCTAAAGATGCAAATTAGGCCTTCAAGATTTTGCATACAATCTTATGATGATCCTATAAAATATGTTTCATTGTTAGATTAAACTGCCCAACCAATTATAAACTTAATAAAACTAACTTCACATCAGCCAGCTACAATATCAAAGTGCCTGTCATTCACACGTTAATGCAGCATTGATAGAAAAATTGTATGTTAGAGACAGAAGCCAATCTCCTGCAAGATGAGTAGTTGTTTTTAACTTATACTTTAAGTACATTATACTCAATACTTCAACACTCCAATTTTGACTAGTAAAATTATGAATGCAGGTCTTTTACTATAAGGAGTGGAGCATTTTTACATTGGGGTAGCATTAGATTTACTCCATATGTTTATTTCCAATTAAGCCTGACTCTATGACTAGTCAAACAACTCCTGGTTACAAACCTTTTATCTGAAGCAGAACTTTCCAATATAGACAACAAGGGCTTAAATAGTCCACTAGAGTGCAGTATTACCATGTGTGTGCAGAATAATGACTGCAAGCCCTTTCATTCATTCAAACAGAAATAGCCAGCCTTAGTATATCATTCATAAATGTGCCTGGAAAATGAAACTGCACTTGTGAACTCTGTGTTGAAAGATTGTGCATGAAGTTTGACTGCGAAATCGGCATCACAACTAATTTTCAAATAAGTTATCATCTCTGTATTTGAACAGGCAAAACTGTGACAGCGGTGCATGGTACAGTGTCGGGCCAGCACATGAATAAGACAGATAAAAACAGATATAATGAATGTTTTCATAAGAAATTACAAATGGAAGTCTCTGAAACTGAACTGAATCTGATTTGTACTGAAACACTGAACCAGTAGTGATGGAAGTGCTCAGATCCTTTATCCAAGTTAAAATAGCACTACAACTTCATGAAAATACTCCATTACAAGTATAAACTCTACTCTAAATACGCTATTACAAGTAAATGATGCTTTGTAAACTGTAAAGTATGTTTTTTTAATGTAGAAATATTAATTTGTAAAGTAACTCTGGCTGTCAGATAAATGTGGATTAAAAAGTGCAATATTTCTCCCTGAAATATTGTGGATTTAAGTATGAAGTACCTCACAAATCCTTTCAGATAGCGTTAGATGTTAAAAGGAAGATACTTTGACAGTTTGTCCCAGTAGGGGCCTCCGTCACATCAGCAGTGGACCCTAAAATAGGTCATTATTTGATGTTTTATAAACGCCTGAAACTGGCCTGAGACTTCATGTAATCCCACTGTGTGCATGTGTTGTCTTTCCCCTCTGTGTCGTCTGCTGCTTCATGCTGGTCTTTAACAGAGAGATTAGAGAGTCTGGGTGAGTCAGACCAACAGATGTGTCATCAGGTGAACCTGTCTGACTCCAGCAGGAGCCACAGCTGAGCTCATTGTCCCTCTCCGCCAGTCTGTGGCCTCGTTCCGCAGCCTCCGCTATTGTCTCTTCCCCCTCACGTTCTCCTTTTCCTTGCCATTTCTCTCCTCCCTGCTCCCTCAGTCTGCATCCTCTTTCAACGCCTTTCACCCACTCCTTAATTTCCTGTGAAGTCTCTGCCCTGATTTTCTCTCATTTCTGAGGTCTCCATCTCATTTGGAAGCTTTCCTTTCTCTTTTTTGATTTGATGTCGCTGCCTTTGTTTCTTTCCTTTGAAGGGAAAGAAACAAAGGAAAAGAAAGGGAAAGGAAAGAAAGGGAAATCAAAAATACATAATTTTTTTCTTACCTGTACTGCTATTTATCCATCTAGATTGTTTTGGTGTGAGTTGCGGAGTTTTGGAGGTATCAGCTGTCGAGATGTCTGCCTTCTCCCTCAACATAATGGAGTTAGACCTCACTTCACTTGTGGTGCTCAAAGTGCCAAAAAATATACATTAAAAAAAAAAACTCAACAGCAATATCTCTTTCCAGAAATCAAGATAATCCACAGACCAAAATGAAGTCTGCAGCTATCAGGTTATAATTTATTTATTCTATTCAATTTGAGGCAAAACAAAACAAAACAAAAGACAAGTTAAGCTCCATTAAAACAGCTTCTGGATATTCAGAAGTAGGAGCTGTTAGCCATAGTTACACCAAGAAAAAGTAAGATGAGGCAGAGGAAATAGCAGCCCCTGTCGCTCTGCTGCTGCTTATTCATTTCAGTGCATTCAGTGCTGTTCTGTGTGAAGAAATGAAATAAGATCAGTGGGTGTGTGATAGATGGATCCACTGTGCATCTGGATCTGGATGAAAGTGCCCGTGATGAGAGGGAATAAAACAAAAGAAAAAAACAGCTGCCGGGCCTTATTTGTATCAGAAGTCCTGGTTCAATAAAACAATTTGCTTTATCGAGTGCACCAGTCTTCTTCTCCTGCTGCAAATGTGGGACATGACAGGACAAATCGCAATTACATAATGCAACTAGGTCAGACAACAGCAAATGATAGCAAAATTAGGATTTTAAAAGAGGCGCAAACCAGGAAAACTGAAGGGAAACACTAAAGTTTGACTGTCTTTTTTAAGCTGGACACGGACATTTAGGATTCTTGGACATATTTGAATATCTTTCATGCCAGCTGACTCAGAACAAATGCTTAGACATAGTTTCATGCAATACATCCACATTTAATCTCAGGATTTAAAAAATAAAACATCAAAATGGGGATTATGATGACGCCAGGTCTGAGCTTTCCTGCCTCATGCCTGTCACTGTAAAGTCATGATGTGCATGCATGTGTGTGTGTGTGTGTGTGTGTGTGTGTGTGTGTGTGTGTGTGTGTGTGTGTGTGTGTGTGTGTTTTTGTGTGCTTGCAGGGGTAGCAGAGGATGGGGGGTCATCACAACAACAGCTCTTTTCATAGTCGTCAGTGTATCCGGGTCAGCTGTGCAGGAGATACTGAGAGTCCTGCAGCTGTTGGAGGGAGAGAGAGGGAAGAACAGCGGAGAAAATGAGGACGGGTGTGTGTGTGTGTGTGTGTGTGGGTGTGTGTGTGTGTGTGTGTGTGCGTGCGTGCGTGTGTGCGTGCGTGAATGAGGAGATCTCCCCTATACAGCTCGACCGGCCAATCAGCCAACTCACTGACATAAAACCAGAGGAGAAAACAAAGATGGGTTTATGCCAGAAGACGACTGCCTCCTGGCCGTTTTGTCTGCATCTCGTTGAGTCAGGCTGAAACTATTTTTTCATTCTGTGTTTTATTTGGGTTTTAAACAGGAGAGGTGGTTTAAACATGTGATCGCTTGCCACTTGATTAATCAACACCTGACGTGTAAATCACTGGCATCTCACAAGATTTTGAACAACTCTCTGTCTGTCAGCTTTGGAGTAAGTGCCATCATGATGCACCAAAATCTTGCTCCATCACAAACTTAAATTTAGGCTTATTTGGGGAGCTGCAATACTCATAGTTTTGTATATTATGCTATATGTATACATGTAACCTATATATATATATATATATATACACATGTATATATTTGTGTCTTTTTGTTTCAATCTCTTCTACTCCTTAAATGCATTATTTTTTTTAATGATGCATTATCTTGTTATTTGTGCAAATGAAAAACTTGTGTCTGAGGAGTTGACGAGTATTACGATATTGTTGGCATTTTGAGGCCTTTTTCTTCTCCACTGCTCCAAACAACACTCTGCCTCATCTAAGCGAGAATATTTGGTGTCTGGGCTTCATTTAAATAAAGATTAAATACACCTCAAGAGGTTTCACTCATAAATTCAGGAAGACACGGTAGTCTTTAATTAAATATTTAAATCCCTCACCTCCCTGAACTCAATAAATGACTAATCTAGCCTGTTTATATTTCATACATTTGAGAAGAGTGTGACAAGCACATTTTGTCCCACTACTATCATTTGTTAGGTCTTTCTTTCATTAAATAGTCCAACATCTAGGGAAACAAACTTCACGTTAGCTTAGCATAAACCTAAGTTAACAATCTCTTTTCAAAGGTAACAAAAAAATGTCTACCAGCACCACTAAAGCTCATCAATTGCAGAGAGATCAAGAGCCGCACTTTGTCTGAACAATGGGATGATGGCTTTGAGTCCTCTCTTCTTTCTATCTATCTCTGGGATTTTTCTGTCCTTCACAAGTCCTGAGCTCTGGTCCAGTTTCTTCTTTTGCAGGCTGGACTGATTGTGAATGATGCTACAAAGAGGTATCAGGCATAGATCCAAGTGTTGGGGATGTAGAGGCAGTTTATTGTGTATTTTTAGATGGATGATACTCTCATCTCGACAGCTAAATTCACTGAAGTTGTTTATTTGTGGACTGAAGCACAGTGCGAAGAAATTACTCTTCTGATTAACTTGCTTCTTGGAAGACAGATCAAGGGTCAGTTGACCTGGAGTCAATATTGGTTGGACTGCTTGCAGCCTGCATTAGACTGGAATTTAATTATCTTGAATTGACTAACAATCTGGGTGCTGTTACGGAGACAGAACTGTCTCCAAGAAATGATGTTTATATACAGCAAATAAGTTTACAAAGGAAACATAATGCAGACAAATGACGTTTTCCATAAACATAATGACAAAATGTTATTAAAATAAGTGGTAAGTCGCAAATATGTATACAGAACATATCAGTAAAACATTCACTGACAAGGTATTTTATATGTTCTCCAGAACATTTAATCAAAAACACGTTTCCCGAACCTTAATCAAAGTGCTTTTGTTGCCTAAACCTAACCACAGATCGGAGTCTGGACTCGAATCGTGGTTTCAGATGTCAGAGTCTTCTATGTTCTACCACTCTTCTTATCTCATCTGCTCATAATCATTTGTTTATGTAGTTTATTCTCTGGTTTCCCACCAGTTCCCATCTCGAGGGAATTCAAATCTAACAGTTGCTCTTCCTTTCCCAGAAAAGTCTTTAGCTGTGCATGTTAGAGAGTCTTCGAAATTCAAAACTTAAAGCTTTTTAATAGTCAATCAATGATTAGGTGTCACTCTCTAACAAGGCACCTTTTATTAAGGGTTTATTAAGGGGCTCTCATTTAATTTAAGAATTAATAAACTTATTAGTTACAACTTATAAACCACTTATGACAAAATAGCACAAGGCCAGGACCCACAAGAAACTGTGCATACATGTGTATTTATAAAATATATTGTCTGCATGAGTAACTTCAGTTCACCCAGACCAGAAGCACGGAGAGATCCGCTGGATGGTAGAAGTGATCGTTTCATTGATATTCTATTGGCCGTCCTTCTAAACGCTGCATCTGATCCTCTTAAACTCGACAGCTCAAGCAGCTCCGTGACCTACAGTACAGGATGGACTCATGAAGACAGTTGCATAATAAGAACAGACCTGCCACCACGTGAGGGAGGCCTACACACTACATCAAACCCTCCCAGGTGTGAGTGACTCTCTCTCATTTCATCATGAGCCGAGATTTCCTTTTGATTGTATTCATAAAGCTTTATTTGTCTCTAAAGGGGGGGTTTCAGTCAGGATGAAGGCAGGAATAAGTGTTAACTTCACCTACAATAGCAGAGAACATCACATCCTCAAGAAGTCCTGGGGGTCCCCAGACCCCACTCTGCTACTACTACTATTACTAATACTGCTGCTGTACCTATTACTACTATTGAAGATAATCCTGTTCTTCTTGTTTCTTTATGTTTGTGTGTGTGACTTTGGCTACTTTCGGGGACACAGACTCAAGACCAGTTAATTGGGGACGGCTGGTACATTTGGGGACACAAGTAAAACAGCTGATTTTAGGCAAGTGGTTAAGGTTAGGGGGGCTGAGCTGCACACACACACACACACGCACACACACACACACACCCTTGTCCTTGACATAATGCATTCCCTCCCTACCCAAACCATAATCATCACAACTAAATGCCTAAACCCAGCCCTCACCCAACCAAAACCCAATTCTAACCCCTAAAACCAAGTCTTAACCCTCAAACAGCCGTTTGAAGATGTGTGTGTGCGTGCGTGCGTGTGAGGCAGCAGCTCAGCCCCCCGTTAGGAGGAGTCAGTGTTGCGGGGAGGCGGTGTGACGAGCCGCTCTGTGCGCTCACTGGCTGCTCTGCCTTTAATGTGTGAGAGGAACCGATCACCGGTCAGTTGGCGTCCGGAGTGCGGACTCAACAGCTGCGCCGGAGACCTGGGACAGATCCGGGAGAGGTCAGAGGAGACTTGACGCTCGGATCCGAGAGATGGAATCCGTTGAAAGGACTCAGACACTGTGAAAGTTTGCATTTCGGATATGGAGACGCAAACGAAACGACAATTACTCACAATAAAGTCCAGCAGCATTCTCGCCTGGGTTTGAGGTGCAGCGGAGGATGACACCTGCACCCTGCCTGGCGAGGACCGACGCGTTGTTCCACAGGTCGAAGCTTCTGCAAGAGTGACTCTGTGATTCTGCAGACACATCACCATCGCGAGTTATCGGCTGTGGCTGCAGAAACAGCGCTCTTTCATATCTTTGCACCATCGCGGACTGCGGCAAGAAACAACTGTCACCTCGTCCCCGGACATCTCCGACGCACAGGTGAGCATCAGAGCCGCTCAGTGATGGAGATTAAATGTTAAGATGAATTTCTTTTTTGTGGTGCCATGGGTGTAAATGTTTCAACTTTAATGGGCTAATGGTATTTGATTGAAATGCAAACTATTTTGTGCATTCAGTAGCTTAATGCAGAAGGAAATAATGTATGTTCTGTGCGCACTATTCACCATCTTGTCTCCTGCATATAGTCATTAAAAGAAAGATAAGAGTCCTTTTAATAGCTCTAATTCCAGGAAACTTCACAGGTTTCACAGAATAGAGCTCATAGATTAAATCAGTCTGGTTACCTTAATATTTCCCCTCAAAGATCCGAACAAATTGTTTGTCTGACAGTATTGCACATATATATTCTGTACGAGCTTGTTCCGCCTCTTCAGTGTAGCTGTATGATGTTTACACAGAGTGAGACGTTCAAACACAAAACTGCATGTTTTCCTGGCTGCAGATGTTTGTTTTTGTACATGTAGGAAACTCCTTCTCTTCTAGAATTTAATATAAAGTGAGTTGGGCTTGTAATCATGTTCAGCTTGTACAGCTTGAATTATGGAGACAGTGAGGTGAAAGAGATTAGTGTCACTTGACAGTATGTGGCCCCTTTAAAATGGGATTAGGTGCAATTGTGTGTTTGTTTAAATTGTCTCTTCCTGTGTGTTTCAATGTTGCAGGTAATGCCTCTGCAGCCACAGTCATTTAAACTGCTGCTTGGCTCACCTTGACATGTCTGTACCACTCTTCTCTTCATGCTGTTTCCCTGTTGAGAGTTCGTATCTGCTGGATGTTAAGATATAAAGGCGAGCTTCGCCTCAAACGTTCTCTGCAAGAGCAGTAAGGCAGTATAATCTCTGGAGCACTGACTCACCATGGGCACTGTACTATCACTGTCTCCGGGCTCTCGGAAATCAGGCTACTATGACAACCGGCCAGGCTCGCTCAGCCACTACCCGAGCCTCAGCAGCCGCTCTCTCAACAGCCAGAAAGACCGCGGGCTAAAGAGGGGCCAATCCATCTTCCTCCCAGCGCTCACATGGAAGCGACTGGTGGCCTCTACGAAGAAGAAGGGCAACTCCAAGAAAAGCTCCGGTGGCCCTGTGGACCTCGCTGACCCTCTCAACAACAACAGCATCAACATCTACCAAAAGGAATCCGTGTTGCACCTCAACCGTGAGAATGTGAAGAAGTCGCTGTCATGTGCCAACCTGTCCAGCTACGAGGGCCCAGCAGGACTGGGTCTGGGGCTCGGCTACGGCCTGGGGCTGGGTCAAGGGTACGGATGTGGCTACACCAAGTCCCAACAGCTTTCCTCTGTGAAAAAGATTCCCCAAGGAACAGCAACCTCGTCCCCAAAGCGCGTCATCGTCCAGGCGTCCACCAGCGAGCTCCTGCGCTGCCTGGGGGAGTTCCTGTGCTGTCGCTGCTACCGCCTGAAGCATCTCTCTCCGGCCGACCCAGTGCTCTGGCTGCGGGCCGTGGACCGCTCGCTGCTGCTGCAGGGCTGGCAGGACCAGGCCTTCGTCACGCCAGCCAACGTGGTGTTCGTCTACATGCTGTGCCGAGACGTCGTGGATGGCGACCTGGTGGCGTCGGAGCACGAGCTGCAAGCCATCCTGCTCACCTGCCTCTACCTGTCCTACTCCTACATGGGCAACGAGATCTCGTACCCGCTCAAGCCTTTCCTGGTTGAGGCG
Organism: Hollardia meadi; assembly: GCA_037974645.1. Classification (NCBI taxonomy): domain Eukaryota; kingdom Metazoa; phylum Chordata; class Actinopteri; order Tetraodontiformes; family Triacanthodidae; genus Hollardia; species Hollardia meadi. The sequence continues at coordinate 8,284,547 of JBBPCS010000037.1, read as the reverse complement.
GGTAAGGAGGCCTTCTGGGACCGTTGCCTCGCTATCATCAATGCCACCAGCTCCAAGATGCTGCGCATCAACGCAGACCCGCACTTCTTCACGCAGGTATTTGCTGAACTCAAGAGTGAAGGCAGCTGTGTCCCCCAGGACTATAGTCGGGTGCTGGATCGGTGAGAGGAAGTTTGAGCACCCATCTTTGCTGACCGCATGCCTTTTTGTACGCTCATGAACACATACTTGCACACAGACACACACATTTGTCTCATACAGAATCCTGTTTTTCCCTGAAGGCCTATCTTGACATGTAGACATCTTTAATCATTCCTTCTGTTTGTCGCCATTGTCCCATTCCATCCACAAATAGAAATAAGTAATTTTCCCCCCAAGATTTTCTCTGATAATTGGCTAAGAGAAGCTCATAGTTGTTTATTTTCCTGGAAGATCCACCTGAGTATACTTGAATTGAGGAACCATTTGGTCCACCTGTCCCATCCGACCCCATGTGTCCTCCCAGCTGCCCCTCTGGATCTGCACAGCCATCCTCACCCTCCTTTCTGAATGTGACAAGAAGACGCCATCATCACTCTCAAAATGCCATCAAGGACTTTTCACTGGTTATAATCTAAACACCAGAGTGGATTTGCAGAAGAATAAAACAAGGCTCAGACAATGTAATCCACCTAGGCCAAGTTACATTTTCCTAGTCAATACAAGGAGACATCTTGATATCCGCTGCTGGCTGAGCCTCATGTGCCAGCAGTGAAAAGTGACTCAGACTGATGGGAACAGCTGAGAGGTCTGTGCACAGTCCCGCTGGTCCTGCTGTGTGCTGTGTAATCACTAAAGCAAAACGAACAGGCAGTGTTTTGTGGAGCCTTTTGAGGGTCGTCTGGCCGGAGGGGACTATTTTTTTCTCTTTACCCAGTCAAACCTGCCAGTGGACTCCTCTCTTCTTCTCTTTCATCTCATCTCAGGAGAGTTTTCTGTTGGAAGCTGAGCACGGATTCAAGAGTGACATGTTTTGTGTGAGTGTATGCATGGCTATGTGTGTATAGGCATTGTGCGGTGGACGGCAGCCAGGGTCATCAGCTGTTTACTCCATCCTTTGTTCCCCTGCGTCTTGTTGACAGGGCGCCCACAGCCGTGGTATTAATGAGATTAGCAGATTACTGCAGCCCCTCCCCTCTCTCAACCTCTGCCCCCTTCTTGTCCAGTCGGCAGCCCTGCAGAGCTTCAGTGGCTAATCCAGGCCAGGCTGGACCGGGCTGGAATGTAAACACACACACACACACACACACTTGTACACAAACACACATACGTTTAAATACCTTGTCATGCGCGCTCTATTGTCCTCATCCGTGCGACACACGTGTGCAGCTCAGGGTCCACTGTAGAGGCAGCAAAGCTCTCTGAAAGATATCCCAGCATGAATGGCACATGGATACTGTTGGGGTTGAAGGGGTTTGTTGTTGTTGCGTCTGAATTTGTCCCACTTTCTCATCAGTCACCTGCACATCCTCATCTGCCATCAAGAGGCCTGTTTTCTCTCTTGTCCCTCCCTCTCTTGCTAAATTATCCTCTTGAATGAACCATTGGCATTTGTGCTTGAGTAGCTTTAATTTCCCATGTGCTTTAATGCGTGTTTGTGCATGTCAGCGGTGGTCACAGATGAGCCCAAGGTTCATGGTCATTACACTGAAAATATATGGATTTTCTTTTTAAAAAGCACATCAGATTAAATGCAGTTTCAGATGGATTTTATGTCCTTAGACATCTGTAGTTTAGATTCCTGCAAGAGGTCACTGATCACTGAAGCTTCAGGAAATATAAAGTATATAGAAAAACAGGGAGAAAGCACTACTTAACTGCTAATTATGCATCAGAATGGCTTAAAAAAGAATAAATTTACAGATTTTGGGATCTAAAAACAAAGATAATGAGCCCTGCCTGTGTTATAGGCAGGGCTGTGTTACAATGTCTACCTGCGACCCCTCATTGTTGGTTGCATATGTTTACCAGTTACTACTAGTTGAAAGGATTATTTTTTTCCCCTCCTCATCTTGAGACCCCTTATATTTATCTTGCGACCCCCAGGTTGGGAACCACTGGTTTGCAGTCGGGTGCCATTAGTTTAGGAAGCTGCTTCAAACTAAAATCAGGGATGCTTGACTTCCACCAAGATGTGGTGCCCACAATAGCATGTGGCATGTGGCCTTAATCTTATTGTGTTCAGGCATCTGGACAGCACACGACAGTACATATTCACCAGCCTTTACGCGCATGTGCACTGATCTTGGCAGACATTTTGCTCTAACCTGAATAAAAATAGCACTAACCCTGCTCCCTATATGTTAGCCAGCTTGCTAGCTAGCTAGTTTAGATTGGTTCATGTGATATCGTAATATAAGGGGATGCAAACGTGACAAGCTGCGCAAGAGCGACGGCAATGCAAGGTTGGATGCTGCAGTGTCACATGACAGGAAGCATAGGGCTTTTTTTTTGTTTTTATGGCTCTGGGTCACCCCATCTCTGGTCCCCAGAGGCAAAAAGTAAAATAAGTAATATAAATAGAAAAAAAGTACTAAAATATTTGGCGAACTTTAGCATTTTTGGGCTACTCATATTTGTGCAGTGACAACAGCAAAAATAAAACTTTTTTGTGTCTCCTCCAGAGGTGCAGCTCCGCCAATTTTAGCCTGGCCTTGTGCACGTCCTTGTGTGCAAACAAACACACTCTGGTTCACCTCCTTGGGTAATCCAGTCTTAATCCTCCCACCCAATCAAATAGAGCGAGGGAGCGAGGGATGAAAACATGGGGAAATAAGTAAACGTTTCAGAATCCGATGAGATCTGGTGTCACTCTTCTCGTACAGCTTTGGCCCTCGACTCAACCGTCAAATCCAGCTATGACAAACTGGAGGCCTCAGAGACCCCAAAGCTCAGCCCTGCTGCCTATTCCAGCTCACCCCAGCCTATTTAAGTCAAGCCTGCCTCCCTGCCCGCCTGAGGGATCTCGCATGAGCTCACACCAGACAACCAGAGAGGAGTGACGGCGGTGATTCTCGCTCAGAGCGCAGAGACAACGCCGTCTCTTTTTCTGGAGCTTTGACTGGCAGCCATTTTGGGCTTGTTGTTGTGGTCAGTGCAGCTCTCCCTCTCTGGTCTGGCCTTGACAAGGACACTTGTGTCTTGACTCAACCCTCCTCCCTCCCTTTTGCCCCCCTCCATCCCCCATTTCCACACACACTCAGCTGTTGTTCCCTGTCCGTTTCATTAGATTTGACACCCCACACCCGGCAGCCATTGTCAGGACGAAGAAGGGCAGAATGGGAATGTTTGTTGGCATCGGGTTGGTTGTGTTTGTGCGTGAATGTGGGTCAAAGTTAAGGGCAACATCTGCTTCCACCATCCGTCTCTTGTAGACCTGGACGTCAAGTAAATTGGACGATACAGTACAGCATGTTCAGGTTATGCTGATACTAACTCTTGCTCTGACATCAGTTTTCCTTTAGCAGCATGTTGTAACCTTTCCTGTAATGGAAAACAGCTCTGTTTACATGCTCATTAAAGGCACAGACACAGAGGAACCATGGTCACTTCAGCCTAAGTGGGTTTTGACGAAATTTGTCAAATGTAATTTAATTTGGTCTTGACCAAAAAGGCAACTGTCCCCAGTGTCGGTATCTATGTCCAATCAGTCGCCGAGCTGGATCGCGTAGCTGTTCCTCCAATCGATTCACAGAGCGGAGCAGCTTCCAAGCCAATTAACTCTCATCTCCACTGCAGCGCTAATTCTGTTCATCCAATCAAACCCCTCGGCGTGAGCTCTTTGACTGACGGCAAACAGACACATGATGCCTGTGACATCTCTATGGATAATTTATGACTCTTGTTACTCAGAAACTGATTGACTCCAGATATTTAAACGAGCTTAAACAGTCAGAGCAAACTGGACTTTTCTCTTCTTCATCTGGGACAACTCGGCTTCACAGAATATTTCAGATGGGCCTTAGACTGGCTCTGTTTTGGAGACTTTAGGGTTTGTGTGAACAATGTGATAAAAGATTTAACGGATAAGTTTGGCGTGATTCTATATTTTTCTTATTGTCTCCAAGTACCATGCATTGGACCGTACTTTCAAACAAAAACGTATGAATATATATACTTTTAAAAAAAAAAGCTTTGTACTTTCCCAAGAAGCTGGTCACTGTTTGGGACTATTTTCAGCTGCGGATGAATACAGATTTATTGCCCTGAGTATTGGAGTAGAAAACGCTGTATGTGGGATTAACTGCAGTGTCCATGGTCATTTGTGGTGAAGAAACATGTCACCCAGTCCAAACAGTGTGGCTCATTTATGTGGTTTAAATAGATTTTGGACAAATATGGCGCTACAGCACTGAGGAATAAGATATATCAGATCATGGCCGTGGATCTAGTCGATCAATTAATTGTTGGTTATGTTCTTTTGTTGACAATAAGACAAATATAGCATATATCACGAGACTTAACCTTTAAGTCACCACAGCTCTATGAGTTGTGTTATTTCAGTATGCTGCTGTTGTTGTTGCTGTAGGTTGGCGTGCGATTCCAATGGCACGCCTTTGACTGATGATGTATATACGTGTGTGTGTAACAAAAAAGCAGTTGAGAACGAAAACACGAACAAAAAGAAATTGTCTTGCTGTGTAGTAGCATGCATGCCAGCCAGGTAGTTTAGAATTTTTTTTTTTTTTAAAGCTCTGCTTTTGTTTGATTTTTATATGTGATGTTTTAAATGAAACATTATTTCTTTGGTAACTTAAACTGGACCTCAACGGAGTGTTCCTTTGTAGGAAACTTGATGTCAACAGTATTAAAGTCTCCGATGACTGCAGCTGTATCATGATCGTGGTCTGTTCATGTTTAGAAACAATAGAGACAAAAAGAAATTAATAATCGACTCTCATTTTCTCAAGCCTGAAATAGCAAAGCATGTGAATTCATACGAGCTACGGCAGAATTATGACCTAACATCCTTTATTTTAAACTTTTGTCAATTTGCTAATTTAGATGTGCTCATGATGTGTCATCTGCTGCAACAAGAATCTCCCTGTCCCCTCGCACAGAATACAGTGTAGAAACGATCGAGATAGTGGCTATCAATAGCTTTTCTCATCAATGCACCAGTTAGTGACACAAAGGCGGCCATTGTACGTGTAGCGTTTGTCGCAGGCAGCTCCGGCTCCGCCTGTATCCCCACTGACTGTAGCTTTGCCTCCGATGCTTCAGCTTTCTACACAGAAGCTTTCAAATTTCACAACTTCACACTCGTGACGTCTCGTCTACGCCGTGTTAACACTGGACAGATGTTAATACTGTAATGTAAAAAAATAATGTCCATCTCCCGTTTCCATAGTTCCGAAATGAAGCAGCACATCACCTCGAGTGACTTTTGTAAAGCCACTAAAATGTTTGCGTGCGTGTAGCTAAAAGTAAAATACTGTTGATGGGGAAAACTTGAAGAAAAACAAATGTGACCGTTTCTTATTTCATGTTTTTTTGTTTTTTTTTCCTTTTTCATGATGATGATGATGATGTTTACTATGTTTGTTATTTAATAAAGTGTTGAGCTGAAATCCAGATCTGCTGTTTCTCTCTTTTCATACACATGCAGCTTTTCACACTTTTACATCTGCGAGGCTCACTTAACTAAAACTGCCTTTGTTCTCCCCACAGTACACATGATATACTCTCCGCCTGCAATCCAGCTATATAAGACTGGCAGTAAATTCACGTGGGACATAAAATAGCTTAATGCACAGCAGCACAATAGCCCGGCGTGCAGATGGCCTTTTGGCTTCCTGTCAGAGGGAGGGGGGGGGGGCTGCGCTCCATCTGAGCATGTCTCTGCATCAATCACCACCATCTTTCTCCGGCTACAGGTGGAAATGCTGTGATGCTGCCTCTGCTCAGCAAGTCTCCTCTCAATATGATATGAAACTTTGTGCAGAGTGGAAACATGAAAGCGCCGCAGAGATCAGAGTGCTTTGATCTGTGGGTCTAAAATGAAAAAAAACAAAGAGAGGGAAAACGATTTTATGTGCAGGTTTAGTAGCGGTGGTCAGCAGAGCTCTTCTCAGTGTATACTCTTCCAGTGTTGGAATCTAGCACGATACAGCACTTTCTATCCAAAGTGATATTTCATACATTCACACACAGATGAAAGAGCAATCAAGGGGATTCAGTATCTTGGCCAAATCCCGTCCTTCCTTCCACTTCTGAGCCACAGCTGCTCCAACATGCTAAACAAAAGCAGTTGATCATTTAGTGCACATGCATGCACGTGTTGTAATAGAAAACGTCAAGGTAGGATGACACAGCATCAGAGAAATTATTCTTTAAACTCTTAACATGTTCAACATTTTGGTAAATATTCACTTTCTTGTTAGTGGTTAGATGGTATCAATCTTACCATCTACCTTTCAAGCAAGAACTATTTCTTTAAACAACGATATTTAAAGACCCCCTCCACTGAAAAATGTGTTTATCTTATGTTTAAATCCCCTAAAATGTCTCACCTAGACTATACTGACTTGTATTGGTCCAAAATGTGTCCCTAGAAAAGTGTTTTCACATTCCTCTACAAAAGGGGGAGATGTCGGTGCACTTGCTAAAAATATTAGATTCAAATGCGCACAACAAGCTAGATTTGGTACGTCACAAATTACGAAAGCCAGTCGCTGTCTAATTTGCAAATATACTGCCAATGGTTGGCTATCAAGATGTGAACACTGTAACATCGTAGCAGATATTATTGTACGTTTCACAACCACTAACGCCACTGCCAGTTACAAGCTAACAAGCTAACAAACAACATAAACAAAAGATGCAAACCACACTTAGCATTCTGATACGTCTGCTTGTCAACAACGGACTCCTCATCTGAGTCCGGGTCTGACTGAGGTTCAAACATGTAACATTATGGCTGAATCTCTCCCATGTTTCCTCTAACACTAGCCATCTTGATGCTAACTGATCTTTC
>JBBPCS010000037.1:8131316-8259242 GCA_037974645.1 Hollardia meadi | reverse complement strand
TGGCAGCGCCACCAGGAAGCAGTAGATGGGGGGTGACAGCTCAGCCGGAGCGACCCCGACGTGGACCTGAGTCGAGCTGAGGCAGGGTGACGGGGACAGACATCTGTCATTACCACTGCAGGTCTGTCACAGATGCTCTTATCCAGCCCGTCATGTTAACGCTGGCAGCGGTGGAATGTAAGTGCATTCACTCGAGTACTGCACTTAAAGACCCTGACATCGTTGTCACTCAACAAGCAGGAATCATTTGTTTGCTGGACAAAACAAGACATTCGAGGGTGTTGTGCACAACCGTGACGTTATAGAAACCAAACAATTAATGGATTGATCAAAATAATTAAATAATGATGATACTCAGTAGTTACAGCCCTATGTAAACTGGTTAAACCTCACAGGGAACATTTTCCTGCATTATGTGCATTTACTTTTGATACTCGAGGTACATTTTCCTGGTAACACATAGTTTTACTTGAGTATAACTTTTAATGCATGATACTTCTTTTACCAGGCTGGTATTGGTACATTTACTTAAAGGAACAGTTCACCATGAAATCAAATAATACATATTTTTCCTCTTCCCTGTAGTTCTATTTATCCATCTAGATTGGTTTGGTGTGTATTGCTCTGTTTTGAAGATGTTTGCCTTCTCTCCAATATAATGGAGTTAGATGGCACTTCGCTTGTGGTGCTCAAAGAGCCAAAAAATTAAATCAACAGCAATGCCTCTTTCCAGAAATCATGACCCGGTTACTCAAGATAATCCACAGACCTTGTTGTGAGCAGTTTCATGTGGGAACTATTTTCTTTCCGCAAAGTTAACTAAACTAGCTAACATTACAGGTCAGCCTAATGTAGTGTTTACATTAGGTCCTGTCACATGCATGAGCCTCTCGTCCATGATTAGATGCACCTTCTGCGCAGTGATACGGTGTAGTTTAGTAAAATAGTTGGAAAAAATAGAGAAGGCAGACATCTCTGTAACCTATAACTTTGCAACTCACACCAAAACAATCTAGATGGAGAAATAGCACTATAGGTAAGAAGAACAATATGTATTATTTGATTTAGTTGTGAGCTGTCCCTTTAAGTAAAGGATCTGAATACTTCCTCCTACACTGAGTGTTGACAAGAGGAGGGCGGTCAGGGAGAAAACACAGTGCAGTAATTGTCTGAGAGCTATCTTGAGCTGCAGAGATGGATGGATTTGCTGTGTGTTTCGGTGTGTGTTCAACATCGTGTTAGCCTGGATTTCCCCGAGTCAAAGAACCTTAATAAACCCAACTCCACTTCGCCTTGATTACTGCTGTTGCTACATCTCGCAGAGCCAAGATTGTCTCATCAGCTGGCTGCATCCCTCCCTGCCCTCCTCCTCCTCCTCCACCTCCTTTCGTGTTCCCTTGACATATTAATGTCCTTCCCCTCTCCAGATTGAGGGCAGTACACGTGAGCAGCGTTGATCTTCTGGAACCACAGCCATGATGGGTGATGGCTGACCTGGGGCCTCATCTGGCCACTGTGACGTTTAAATCCAGTGAACACATTAAGGAAGTGGAGCAGTGATGGAGAAGGAAACTGAACAAACTGTTTGAGCTCTAGTCTGCGAATCATAAACCAAAAATCATTGTACTTTCAGAATGGAATAAAAGCTAAAAAGCCTGAATATGCATTTATCGGTTTCATATAGTTACATGTTATTTATGATTAAATTAATCCTATAAATTCTGTTCTAGCGGCTCAGAACATCTTGGATTTGAATCTGGTCTTGGTCTCTCCGTTTTCACCCCACCAAACCTTTCATACCTGTCTCTACTGTGATTATCTCAAGGCAATAACACACATATTTCCACAAATTTAAAACCCGAACAAGCGGCAAAAACACGTGTTCCTGCTGTCGTTGGCTGTTGTACTTGATTTAAACTTACATTTGCATCCCAGCTCAACAATAACATTCCCATTTTTCTCAGAATCTTACATTCTGATTCTTTTATTCTAACAATAAAATTAGTTAATTCCATTTGTTACAAAATATACAAGATGAGAGATGAAGTAAAACTTGTGACGCAAAATACTGCAACCAAAGGATTCAAGGTGTCACCAGCCGTCGATGAGAGTAAAAAAGGAAAACAAGGAATGAGTCATAAAATGTTAAATTAAAGCTGCAATATGGCACGTTTGGAACATTTGTGATGACTGATTCTGTGAAGCTGAACTGAAACTGTGAAGTCAACACATCCCAAAGCATTTCCTCTCCCTGCCTCCAGAAACACGTGTGTTGTACGTGGTTGTGTCCGTACGTCTGGCTGTACAGGTCCGTGAATGCACTGTGTGTGTGCAGGTGAGGAGTTTCTTCATGTGTTTCCACATGAATGAAATGTACAGTACATGTTGAGCTTACAGCTCACAGGAACGCGTCAATATTATGGTTTAAATTAAAGGAACAGTTCACCCAAAAATAAGAAAAATCAATCATTATCCACTCACCCCCGTGCAGATAGAAAATCAGGTTAGTTTCTTAGTCTGTAAAACATTTCTGGAGCTTCATAGCAAAACAGTGTTGCAGCATTCTCCTTAACAACTGAAGAAGCAACAATAGTCTACAGAAGCCCCCCCCCCCAAAAAAAATCCCAAATTGATTTGAAAATACATCATTTACACTGTTTTTCCATCAGCGTTGGGTGGGGGGGGGGGTGGTGTGTGAGTACATAATGACTGAATTTTCATTTTTGGGAGAACTGTTCCTTTAAGTGCGAAGTCAGAATTTGCCAGGATCTCCTGTCCTGTAAATTTAGCACTAAATTGGATATTTTCAACATCTGGTAACATATTTTCAGATGTGGGATTATAGTTGTGGTTAATTCCAGACAGAAAATGTTGTCAACACCCAGCTGCCATACATTATATGTTACTTAGGATGTGGTGAATATTTAGCACAATTTATAATACCATCTGACTACTAAAGCCGTCACTTTGAGCAAAACCCCTGCAATGCCTCCATGAATTCACCCTCTGCTGCCAATGTCATACGCTGACCTCACTTAATAGGATTATACAGCTTATGAACTCTGCACATCATCCTGTCAGGTGATGTCAGATGTCAGTCCTTTCAGCCACAGTGTGGCCGAAGAAAAAAAGAAATTGTGAAAAAGTGTGAGCGACTCACGTGACGTCTCCGGCGTAGTGGCGAATACGGAAGTGTTTCTGGAAGTCCATGGTTTTGTCCGCGGGGCTGAGCTGAGGAAATGAGGGGGGAGACGCTGTGAGTGCAGAGCCAAACATCTCATTACATGTATACTGCAAACTTTTGGACAGATGTCAGTTTTAGGTGGGGGGAATGATGGCTGCACTTTGGAGCCCCTGCTGTGTGAAAAGCACCTTGTGATGTCTGAAACATCCCGAAACATTAGAGAAACTCTGCTCTCTACTGGCTGCAACACAAAACTGCACCTGTATTATATTTTAAAGTTAAACCGTATGGCGTGACACTTTGTTCCTGCCTGTTCATTTTAAGACAAAAATCAAACCAAAACACAATCGAACCAAAATGATCAAGTATTACATATTTCTGAGTGTATATACACATTATTTATTGTATTGTTAGTGATCAATTCCAACCAGTAAAATCCTCACATCACGCAACTCCACAACCTTCAGGCAAACCCTAACAAAACACCTTTCCATTTCCAGTTGTTACATCCCAGCATTTTAGAATTTCCTGAACTGGTATCTGAATTCAGGACAGCTCATTGAACATTATGCACCAACTAGAGCCCCTACGCGATGGGCTTCAATGGGCTTCTTGTTCCAACCTGCATATAGATTAAAAGTGCACATTTTCTCATCCTTGATTTGAAATTAAATGTTAGCAACTCCAGGTTGGACTGAAAATAAGATTTCCTCATTTTTTTGTGTTTCAGAGTGACCTCTGAGGATAACAACAAAGAACCACTTCCTACCAACTAACTGAAGTTAGAACCACGTTTTCAGAGATCCCTTTTTGAGTGTTAACACCATTTTCACTTTCATGTTCAGCCTGACAATGTGGGCGGTGGCATTTTAAACAAAGGTCTTCTTAAAGAACAGCCGGTAAAGTTCACATGATTCACAGATGTTGGATAGTTTGAAGTGTTCATTCTTCAACAATCACATGAGAGGGAGAGAAAAATGACGCCTGGCAGGTGATGCGGTGATCTGTTCTCACCTTGCGGGAGGTGTAGTGGGGGTGCTGGGCCAGTTTGGAGTCCATGCTGTCCAGGCAGACCGTGTCGGTGACATTACCAACTGTGAGGCAAGCTTCGTCCAAAATGGAGATGATGCCTTTGTGTGGCTGCTCCACAAGGTCCACAATGATCTGGTTGTTGAAGTAATCGATCTGTGTACAAACAGTATGATTGTTAATGTAAATGTAGCGATTAGGGCTGCCACTAACGATTATTTTCTTTATTTTGATGATTAATCGATTACTCATTTAGTCTATATAATGTTCAAAAATTGCAAAACTCTTCATTTACAAACATAAATGACAAAGAAAAGCAGCAAATCCTGACATTTAAGAAGCTGGAACCAGCAAATGTTGAAACTATGACTGTTTCCTGCATAGTCACTGAACTTCAATTGCACATGTAGACCAGCCGAGTATCAGTTGAAGAGCAAACGTGTGTGTTTTGTCTGTGTTCTTGTGGATTCTGTGTGTCATTGTGTGTGTGTGTGTGTGTGTGTGTGTGTGTGTGTGTGTGTGTGTGTGTGTGTGCGTGTGTGTTTCTCACGTGTTTCCAGGTGACGCCCTCTCTCTGGTATTCGCCTTGTTCCTGTCTGAGGATCAGCTCGATGAAGAGCTGCTGCAGCTTCTCGTTGCAGTAGTTGATGCAGAACTGTTCAAAACTGCCCGACAACAGAAGGAACAAACAACAGAGCAACGTCATCAACTCATTTCTTTAAAGAAACACAGTGGACTTCACAGCAACGACGAGCCCAACCTGTTGTTGTCAAAGATCTCAAAGCCGTAGATATCCAGCACGCCAATGACTGTGTTTTTCCCATGAAGCAATGGGTTGTAGTTTTTAACTTCAATGACACTGTTGATGTGGCCGACGATCCAGCCGAAAAGTCTCTCATATAGAGCCTACGGTGGGGAAATAGGAGAGGGTGAGTTTAAAAGAGCTTCAAATATTTTGACATCTATTAAAATGAGATAAAAGAAAATCATGCAGAGTTTTGGAGCTATCAGCTATAGAGGTTTCTACCTCCTCTTGAATGTAATGGAATAAGCACTATTTGATGGAAGGTGGAACTATTTTCTTTCAACGGAACGACACTATGTATCACCGCATAGAAAGAAATGTGCATCTACTCATGGATGAGAGGCTTGTGCTCGTGACAGGGAGGGATGTAAACATTAATGGCGGCCTTCTCAGCTGAGCTAACATTAGTTAGCTTAGTTAAGTAGCCTCTCATCCATGAATAGATGCACGTTTCCTTCTGCAAAGTGATACGGAGAGAAAATAGTTCCTACATGAAACTGCTCACAACAAGGTCTGAGGATTATCTTGAGTAGCCGGGTCATGATTTCTGGAAAGTAACATTGCTTTTCAAATGTATTTTTTTTTGCCGCTTTCAGCACCACAAGCGAAGTGCCATCTAGTTACATTTGAGAGAAGACATCTCCAAAACTCACACCAAAACAATCTAGATGGATAAATAGCACTACAGGTACTGGGGAGGCTGTAAAATGATGAATCTCTCTTAAATAAATACATAAAGTAAGTAAACAGCACCTTGGCGAAAGCGTCCCGTCCAAAGCAGGCGCCCTGCTCTGTGTGTCCCTTCTCGATGACCTCACCGCCCCCAGTGGCCACAGTGCGGTACAGCAGGGTCTTACTGACGCTGTCCGGATCTGTGCCCGTCAGCTCGGAGATGTGGCTGACGGCTTCGAGTCCCAGGATCTGAACGCTCTCACCGTCACTCTCAAACTGCATATTACCCTGAAAAATTAGACCATTACAGGTCATTATAAAACAAGGACCTACTGTATATCTGCATCTGAAATATACACAGGAAGCTTTCAATCAATCTATGCTGTAACTCACCAACAGAAGAATGGAGGCCAGGATCTGATATATTGAGTTAATCTCCTCTTCTGAGAAGCCAATCACTTCCAGGGCACTCATCACCGCTTTGTGGCTTGACCGATCGTTGTTGGAGGTCTTAAGAAAAACAAGGATATACTTTTAGAAAAGGTTTGGCCAACTGATCAATAAAAAAACCATAAAAACATAAGCTTAAGTTCATCATTATGTTTCTTCAAATGCAGAGAAATTGCAAACATTTTGATTTTTGCAAACTCACAGTAGCTGCAGCTCCCTCTTTGGTATACGTATAAACAGCAGGATCATTCTGTAGATGCAGTGACTGCAGCATCTCATCTGAGCCTCCACGCAGCAACTGTTAAACACATATCAAACATAGAAGTTAAGATCCAATATGATTATATTATTGTGCAGGACCTACTGGAGTGGCGTTTACCTGGTAAAACGAGTGGAAGTTCCTCTCCCCATCCTGCTGCTGGACCACCCTGGACTTGAACAGGAGAACAGATTGTGGTAGTGAACCAAACTTCCATCCTCAAATGCATCGTCTATTCTTACTTTAGCCTTTCTCAAGATTGCTTTCGGCTTCCCCAAAGAAAATAAATGAGTGAATTGACCAACTGCAACTAACTGAATTTATATTTAGCTAAATAAAACTAGTTAGCAGCATTTCTGGACAGCAGAGAGGTCAAAGCAAGTTTTCTAGGCCAAAAGAAAAAGGCAAAGTAACACTCCAAACTTGATGCAACGTGTCATGTGGCCCCGCTGGAGTCAACTGTCACTTTCATGTGTCAAAGATAAGATTTTTCCCTGGATAGTTGCTGAACCCTGGTGAGAAATTGGACAACTAAAAAGAAGGTCTTTTCTCTTCTGAGGGATTGACACACTTGTGTGAGATGTATCACATTTCAAAATGTCTAAAAGTAACACAGTGCAGTCAAGGACAGACCGCAACCAAAAATCCACAACCATGCAAGTATAATAATGAGTTTTTTCTTCAAGACAAACACTCAAACCAAACCTGCAGCAGCAGCCACACGTTCATTGCTGATGAGAAACATGACGCTTATAAAGAGCGCTGTTAATTTTTGGCCTCTGAAAATGAATCATGGCACCATCGTTCACACCTGCTCTGGGCGCCAGACGGTTGTTTAACAGAGCGGATAAATACAGCAGCATCAAATACCCCCAGGTGAGCCATTCATTAACACGCAGAGGCACCGCATCGGCTTCACAGACACATCTATTCGTGGACGTTCCCTCACACCTTTGTCATCACCTCATGAAACATTCAGGAGAAAAGATGTCATTTAAAAACTAAACGAGCAGAACTTTTCTGTACTTTCCTCGCAGATGTGTCTCAGAAGAGCATGTAACTCTTTATGTTTTTGTGGTAGGTCAAAGCCCCTCCATCATCCTCACCTTCTCCAGCAGGTAGTTGTTGATGTGTCCTCCGGTGGGATCGCCGTTGAAGTTGAAGTTGATGTCCATGTACTTGCCGAAGCGGCTGGAGTTGTCGTTGCGATTCGTCTTGGCGTTCCCAAAGGCCTCCAGCACGCAGTTGGACTTGAGGAGCACATTCTTCACGCTTGATTCATGGCGGCGTCACGGCGACCATCGATAGAAACATGTGAGAAGCAGTCATCAGGGAGGTGGGAAAGGGGGTTGGAGGAGCAGAGGAAAGTGAGATGATTTATGGCAACGTCATATCCTCATGATCCAATTAGTTATTTATGTTGAATGTGAGGTTAAAACCCCTTTTGGATTTACTTTTGTGGCCACTCACCTCTCAACCTCCGCCCTCTGGCTCGGGTTTGTGATGGCTGCAATGTACTGCATGATGTATTTACTAGCTTCTGTTTTTCCTGCCCCACTTTCACCTGAAACACGAAGCACGCAGAGATTTTACAACAAGCATAAACAGATCATTATAGCTCCATATCATAATATTTACTCTCTTTACTCTTTTTATTTCTTGAATAAAGATTGTAAAGTGGTGCGAGTACCTGATTACAATTAACATATGATAGACGTCTAAGTTTTTAGTTGACAGTGAATAATAAATGAGAATGCAGACACGCATGTATTGTACTGTATGATGGAGTGATAGCGGTGTTTCCCACAGACTGACAGCGTTACTGTGATGGTTTGCTGATGGATTGCTCACCGCACCTTTAAAGATGTCACCTTATTAATCAATTAATCAAGAAAACCCATTAATTGATGATGCAAAAAGAACAAAAGCGTTAGTTGGAGCTTTTGACTGATGGTCGCTGAGCCAAGTCTGCCGATGTAGAGCAGAGTCTAGCAAGCTGAGATGTGGTAAATGGCCACAGTACAGAGGCCAAACTCTTGATTTAGGTAACAACATATTGTAGCTTTTCTTCTGGCACCACACACAGGCCAAACCTTACAGAGGTAAGCATCTAAGAATAGAACATTTTTCTCATCATTTTTTATCCATCCACAGTTTTGTTTCTATAATCAGCATTAATTCAAAGCAAACATGAAGCCATGTTGAATCATTAAACAAAATAAACCCTGTTTGAATTGAAGTGTGGGATGTCACCTGTATTGAAAACTGTCCAAAAGCCTCCGTCCTTACACAGCACAGAGAGTTCACACTTAGCAGGACTCTGGCTCCTGAGGTTTAGGACGTTCATGAGTGTGAAAGAGACAAACCTGATATGACGATGCAGGTATCTTTGGCCCGCCTCTTCATGGCCTTATAGGCAGCATCTGACACTGCATACAGGTGAGGAGGGTTCTCATACAGCTCCCGGCCCCGGTACGCTTCAATGTTTTCTTTGTCGTAGATGTCCATCTGTTTGTATGGGTTGACGGAGACGACTACTTCTCCAATGTAGGTGTAGATACGGCCCTTCTCAAACCTGTCCGAACAACAGGAAATCAGACATACTGTAGATATACTACATCTACGTAGGTATATATGTTGGATAGTGTGTATTTAAGTATTTAATCTGTTCAATCATTTCATTAACAGCAGCAAAGAGCTGTTTAGCCCCTGGTTGGATAAATGGGTGCCTTGACCCCAGTTAAAATATGATTGGCCCCTGAAGTGCCCCAAAGCCATTCATAATTAGCTAATGTTAGCTTGCTAGCACTAGCTGGCTACGCTAAGTATTGTCAGAAGGTAACGTTATTTAGCGTGCAAACACAGTGTTCTGTATACGTCTGGTCAAGCCCACAAATATTTGTTGTTTTTATTTACATGTAGATAATGATTAGGATCTTAGGGGTCGCTGTTGTCTAGCACCTAAACTTTGTGTTTGCCTTTTCAAAGACGATTCCACCCCGAGTTCATTTGCTGTTAGGTAGGTTCTCTGGTCATTTACATGCATGAAAAGTAGAAAATACCCGCTCCCGCTGTGTTAAGTATGGCCCGTTTGTATGGCCTCTGATTTTGAAAAGTTCGAGATCCGCCTCTGGTTTGGCACAATTTCCCCATGACATTTTCACACCACCCATGGAATAAAAAAACCTTGAGTCAAAAGTTCCAGAAAAGACCATGCACATTTATGTCATACGTAGCTGACAGGAAGTGACACAAGTGTGTGTACACTGAAAGCAGGAAATGAAACTTGTGGTTCAAAGGGCGTCACAGCCTTGTGTCACCTCATGAGGGTTTCTTGAGCGGGGCAGCGTAAAGTTGACGTGCCACAAGGGTTATCAGTTGGGTCAACACGAACATCATTAAGATGCTGAAGCTCCTCCAAATGCAGCGAAGACACACAAACTCTCTTATTCCTGGATTTATAGGACACACCCATATGTTCTACTGGATCATTATGTTTCTTGTCAGCTTGTAAAGTCAGGAAATATCATGTGACCAGAGTATTTAACAAGTGTTTGTCGTCAGGAAATTATCAGTCACTGATAATAGAACTGGATTAATAAGAAATGCTAAAAGTCAGGAATAATTAATTACTCATTAAATGTCAAGGAGGAAAGTAACTGAGCACATTTACTCACTTTACTTGCTTTTTACCCCATCACATGAGGGAATTTCTTTTTACTAAAGCAACAATTGTTGCCTATCCTAATTTCCCTCTAATATGTAGTTTACCGTAAGGCTCAAGGAGGACCCCACCCCCGAATTGAGACACAGCTATAGATGAAAAAGTTGTTTATGCATTTCTTTTGTAATATAAATGATTAAAATCGCCTGTGAAAGCAGCAATATTGCTCTAGCACTGATGCAACATACTTTAGGTTTCCTCTGTGTCAGAGCTGGGTTTGGTGATATAAAAAAAAAAATACAGAAGTCACACCAGTCTCCTTCCTGGTAATATACTGACCAGTCAGGAAACGGGGGCTCAGACCATGTGATGCTCCATCGGATATGAGCTAGAAGTAACATAAGCACAAATCCTGTACTGCCTGCAGTGAACGTTACATTAAAGGTATCAGTTCTAACACCTAAAACATATTCAGTTTTCCAATCAAGCCTTGATCTCTGGTAGTTTTGCAGTTGATGCTATAAAGGTGTAATGGTGTAAACTCAACAAAAGGACCATCACCAAGGCCTCTCCGTCCATCAAACTTAATGCATATTGAATTAAAGGTTTTAGAGATATCGGATAGCAGAGAACCAACATGGGAGAAAGGAAACAAACATTTTTGTAGCAGGAGTGATTCCCAGTCTAATATTAACAAAAATAAAAATGCAACCACCTGAACTCGCAGGTAAAAACGCAGCTGATCATTAAAGCAGGCATACTGTATATCAGCACAAACTTTACAACCTGTTTGTGCTTTGCCACCAGACAAGTCTGATCAAGCTGAGTGATGAAACTCTGCATACATTATATTAGCCAACCAATGATGACAGACAGAAGCTAAGCCAGGGTTTAAAAGAAAAAAGAAATCTTCCTACAGAGCCATCCGCTGTGCACACGTCAACTGAGAACGTGGGAGTTGTCTTCTCTAAATCTAGAGCTCATTTGTTATTGTTTGACATTTTGGTGCTCGGATGACTGAAAACGATGTGCGATTTTTCACAGTTTGAACTGAGGACATGATGCCACCCCCCGCGAAAAAAAAAGACATTCAGGAAGTGAGAAGATGATCAGGACAGAACAACACAGTCTGGACTCAAAGGGAGGGGGAAAAAATCCCAAAGCATTACACACCTAAAGAGTGTAGAAAGGTCACAAAATGAAAACATTCACATGTTAAGTCAGACAGGTTTGATGAGACTAGCTGACTTATCGGTAATGGCTCGCATGTCAGTGTGTCGTGGTGATGATCAAATTAACCACGAGTTTCTATCCAAACCACGAGGGTGAGCGTGGAAGGAAAGGTAGAACCAATTTTTCTCTTTATGTCCTCTATTAGCGTCTTACTTGAGAAAAGTCATCAACATGTCAACTTGGTGATTTAGTGTGACAGTTTTGTAAGCATGTTAATGGCAGAGACAGTTAGGTAGAACAACATACTCCTTAATCCTACTTATTTTACACTGGTTTTAACAATTTATAGCCGACTAAACAAAGACTTGAAGAGACATGTGGTTCTCCTTCATATATCATGTATGAATCGTTATCCTTTGCATCTCTGACACCCAGCTGCTTCCCCTCCCTTCCTCTTCTCTAACAGTATCTCAGGCCTTACCTCAGCTTCAGATTCTCCATAAACTGCTCCATTGTCACCTCATCCAGGAGCACAAAGTCTGACTTCCCAAACTCCAGGCCGTCCAGCTCCGCCATCCCTGTGTGTACTCGCCAAACAAGCCAATGACTAACACTCAGGACATAGAGGAACAGAAAAAAGCTCAAGGAAGAAGAACGAGAAGTGTGGTCGACTTCTGGGGCCTGGTAGTGTAGACAGTCTGCTGTGGGCGTGGTGAGCTCTTTGGTGGTTTCTAGGTTAGTCAAGTGACAGAGAGCTGTGGTCTACAAGCTGTGGCACGTCATCCTGTCAGTCAGTCAGTCAGCTAGCCCATGCCCCCATGCACATCTGAATAAATAGCAGCAGGCTATCTTTAAAAGCTCATACCACTTCTGCATCCTCTCTCTCTTCCTGCCTCCAAGTTTCAAAACTATCACTGAACACAGACTCTCACTGTAAGACTTGATCTTCTTCCATTTTTTTTTTGTGTGTGTGTATATTTTCATCCTAGAAACAGCTGACATATTGCCAGAAAAGGGCAGTTAACCTTGCAAATTTAGGGGTAGATTATAGGCCTTTATCTCCTGGGAAGGATCGTGGAATTTCCTTTTTAAACTTGGCATTGGCAGTACAACGTGTCCCCCGAGGGTTTTTTTCTCTAAGCACTAAGAGGTTCCCATCGTGCAGCAGAGCCAAGCTGCAACTTGAGAAACTCACGTTTTTGGATGCTGGAGCCAAAAGGTTTAGCAGTGCTGTTTGTTGTGTAAGACAAATGCTAGTGTGTGTAGGTGTGTTGACTAAGGCAGACGCAGTTTCTAAATCCCTTCACAGCACTTGAACTTTTTCTTGAAATCTGGATATCGCTCCTTTTGTGTTCCCGAGTCAACAACTGTGGTAGGAAATAAGAAAAAGCTAATTTATACTGTACTGCGGTTAAGGGTTGTAGGTAGACATTAATTACTTCATATTAAGGGGTCACAAGTAAAAAAGGATTGGGAGCCACTATACCCTTATTGGACTGTGGGTACTCTTTCATTCTAAGTGGTTTGTAATTGATTTATTTGTTAGTTGGTGACCAAATGAGCCGTTACAAGCTATTAGCTTAGCTGCTAAGGCTAATTTTTTGCTAATACAACATTCTAAGAAACTATTAATTCTGTCAGGCTATAACTGTTCGTTGTTTTTGTGTGTTTTCTCTTTACTTTGTGAACTCTTTACGATGTGTATGTTAACCATATTATTTTACTGGAAGAAAAGGAAAACTTACTGTACGCAGGGCTGCCAGCATTTGACTTCAACTTGGAGTGAGATCTGTTCGGGGGGTGGGTTGAGTAGCCAAAAGAAATTTAGTAGAATTACTGTTATTTTACTCAGGTAGAAGTAAAAGTGCTGCCTCTTATTTGACGTGTATATGACTGGAATTACTTCAACCACAGATGGCCAAGAAGTGAACATTCACCAGTATTTATTTGTGATGAAATGACAAATCATCACATATACACCAGACCAATATTCTGTATCTCTCAAGTGTGATCACAAAATATTACATTACTCTAATAACTACACCAATAAGTGTTTTCATTACATTTTTGCTTGTTGTCCCCTATATTATATCACGACTTGGCTAATAAATCAGCAAATCATGTACATGTACATAACCATATATGACCATGACCATTTCTGTTAAGTCCAACAGTTTAGTACAAAGAGTGTCAACAAGTCCCAGTTCCCCCCATCCAGGTCTCTACAACCACGTTACACAATAACATTACAGAAGTGGCCAAATTAGAGTTATCTTACCGAAAGTGTCTCCTCCTGGATGACTCGTTAACTCTCAGTTCAGTGTCAGCATGGTTTTCTAATGTAACGTTACTGAATTCACAGGAGCCTGCTGCACTGTGCGCTGTTTACAGACATCTGTAAATATTAGCTGCTAGCGCTATTTGAAAGTTAGCTGCTCCACCTGAGCGCGCGCATCGCAAATGTAGCACTTTTTTCTTTTTAAACAGATGATCGATGCGTTCACTGACAATCCGTAAATGTTAACTTTGTAGTCATATCATTTCAAATCAATTGCTTGAACTAGCTACTTTTGTGCACCGTTTACAGACGTCTGTAAATATTAGCTGCTAGCGCTATTTGAAAGTTAGCTGCATGTTGCAATGATGAAAATCTCTCTCTGTCCATTAGGTTTTTGAGATACCCTGGCAACAGATTAAAACAAACAGGGGGAAAACACAGCAGAGGGGAGATTTTATCAGACTGATTTGTGTAAAAGAAAAGGCCTCTGAGTCATACCTAGTCATCAGTGCAGCCCTGTTTGAATGGTCTCTTTAATTTCTGATTGATGCAAGCATTGATAGGAAAAGCATGAGTGAAGGGACTTCACCATCTGACTGAATCATCTGTTTCTGTTCTTTGTTGATGCCTGATGTAAAGTTTGTTTTATAACGGCAACATCCAGTTACCCTTCCTGTACCTACACCTGCCTGTTCGATCATGAGCCATAGGTTCCTGCTCTCTCAGCATGAGTTCACCTGGCTGTCAGAGACGGTTTCACTTCCTGAGCAGCTCACATCTGTAGCTGTCATCTAGATGTTGCATGCGGGCGTTACAGTAACAACATTAACAGAGACGCACACTGACAATAACCCCAGATGCACAATATAATTATGACACCAATACCTGGAAGTGAAAGAGGCATTTCTAAAAACGATGTTTTTGTATACAGTATACAGACATGTCAAATTTCCTTCCACTGTGATTATGACTAATTACACTTCTCCATATCGGGTTTATTCCAGTATATCGACACACAGACTCGTGGCATTAAACGAGTGGACTGTGTAGACCTCTGGTTCTAGAGAGCACTGACCAGTTTATTTTACCTCCACCAGCGAGGTCGGTTTGTTTGTCAGCCGGATTATGGAAAAACTTCTGGCCTGATTTTCATGAAACTCGGTGGAAGAGTGTACCGTGAGCCACAAAAGAACCCATTCAATTTTGGAACGGATGCGAATCATATGGGCTGAAAATTGCTACTCAATAATACAAATAACAGATATTTAGAGACATAACATGGTCAAAAGATGACCAAAAAAAGTCTACCTTCATGAACAAACATTCACTGCTCATTTTCTCAGATTTTTAACCATTTGTTTTATATCTTCTGTATTAAACTTTAGTAATTGTGCAAGGCTTTTCTTGGGTGATTTTGTAGGCTGATGTTTGTTTTCCATGTCTTGCACATTACCAGTAGTCCTTCCTGCTGGGGTTTTGTGGCTGTACTGAGAGTGGCTTCTTCTCCTAAGAAGTCCTGAAAGGTCAGCAGCAGCTCCCGGCTTGGGTTCAGTACCTTCCCGTTTAATATCCTGGTACTTTGAAGGAGAGTGACCTGCAGCTCTGACACCACTATCTCCTTCTGTGTTCTTTCGACTGATTGGTGGCAGAGAGCTGCTCCTCCTCCTGGGGTTTTTGTCCAGTGTCCGTCCTGTACGTCCTGACCGGTCAACCGGCCTCCCCAACAGCCTCTGCTTTAACTCATAGCTCTCACCTGACGGTCCTATCAGATGAAGTTTGTCATTCTTTGGACATACGAGCACTGAATTGTAAATATTCCTATTTTTCTGAATTCCATCCAAAAGAGCCTTGCCTTCAGGATTCATGTCCTTCAGAGGAACTTCCTGTGTCCGTAGTGATTGGTTGAGGTCATCCAGGAGACTCTGTAGTTTACCGACAGTTACCCTTGCGCTCTTCCCCTGTAAAGTGACTTTGTAACTATCCCCAACTGGACGCACCATCATTCTAACATTATGGCTGTCCAGAATGCTGTCAATGTCTTTTCTCCGGAGCCTCTCTGCGTAATCAAACACATCCGCATCAACGATAAAGAACTCTTTTCCAGCCCCGAATGAGCCACGCTGGTCTGGTGTTGTAGAAAAAGAAGTGTTGTGCTCTGGAGAGGTTGGATGGTTGTTGGAAGAGCCGGACACCCAAGATGAGGAGAAGGTGGGTGAAGATGGAGAAGCATGCTTGTTTCGGGATCCGAACCGGCTTCTGTTAGCATCTGGTCTGTTAGTGTAGTATTTGGAAATGGCTCCAGAGGAAACCTTTGGGACTGGTGAGGAGGAGGACGGCGTGATGTCCGTTTTGGTTTGTGAGTCAAGAAGCGTCTCCAAAGAGGCCTTCACAGCTTTAAGTTTCAAAAACGACCCCTTGACACGCACCTGATCGTAGCTCAGATCTGTCAACGCAAAGCCTTGTGACGTGAGGATTTCTCGCACCTGTGTCTCATTGCGGAAAACATTCAAACGTACCGTCGCCTCCACTGGGAAATCCGTCTGAGAATAACAGGTGGAGAATAACACCAACAGAATGAGCTTACAAACAATTCAGAATAACTAAAAATATTAATCTGACCTAACGTAAGATAGATAACTATAAATGTGTCGGCAGTTACCTCAAGATGGTCAGCTGCTTTCACGGTTAAATGATATTGTTGATGATTCACCTCCAAAATATGAGAGCTCTTTCTCAAGACTCGAGCAGCAACTGTGGAAAGAAATGCATGACTCGACTTACTGGATGATTGATTGATTGATTCAATGATTGACTGACCTCAACCAGGGGTGGAGAACAGGAAAAAACAATTGTTTAACCACTTTTCATTTGTAGAGGACGATGCAACTTCACAGAACATGGCCATAATACAGTATAATCCACATCTCAGCTATGAGTACTGCAAAATAGTTCATTTATTAAGCATATGAATGTCAAGCCATAAATGACAAATCATAGCTGTTATCATTATTTATTCTATCAATACTTAACATTCTTACGACTTCATTAGCCTATCTGTGGTACTCATTTTTGGCCCATTTGTTCCATTGTTAAGCCAAATAAATCCTCGGTATTATCGTCATCACTGTTCTTGTATTACTTCACCTGAGGCCTCCTGCACTACGAAGCAAATTCAAAATACCCGGGATATTTATTACATTAAATGGCTTCACTAGCCCCAACAATTGCAATTGCGCTGAGCGGTCATATGCAGGTGGTTGTCAACTCGATAAGTCAACCCAGGATTTCCCAACATGAGTGCGTTCACATTAAAGAGGCGGTGTTTGCAGCATATGACCAATCGCAATCATGACAACCCCGGCAGTGTCACTTGGACTTGGGAGCAAATAAAAAAATATAAAAGAAAGCACGTAACATTTTGTGCAGTGTTAATGAAATGAAAGAGGTCAACATTATCGGTGCATGGATGACAGAGACTAATGTTCTGCCTTTGCTTGTGCAAAGACAAAGTGGTAGAACTGACAACTTTGTCTTTCACTCGTGCACACATACTGCACACTATCCAATGAAAGTAATACATGTAACCGGAAATGCAAATATGATATAAACATAGCTGGAATAGGAGGATGTTATCCATGTGTTTGTTTGTTTGTCAGAGGTATATACTGTAGCTTTACATTTGTCCTATATAGTTTCAGTCATGCATAGAGGCATTACTGGCCTATACTTTGATTATTTCTTGTTCTTTGGCAGTAGGAGAGATTTCCTACAGAGCAACGAAATAAACTTGTGATTACATCTATTGCAATTCCTACTGGTGGTCACAAGATGGCGATAAAAATCCACAGATTGGTTAATAACCATAAAAAGATAAATTTAGCATGCAGATTGAAACTTTCCAGAAAACATCTTAAGTCAACTGTGCTGCTGTTTTAAGAGCACCACCTAAACTCATGCTTTACGCACATGTTGTTCCCCCATGATGCGTTCACTTACCCTCAGGCTCCTCAAATGTGACAAACGCCTGTCCGGGCTGGTAACAGGGGTACAACACCTTCAGTAACCGCCCTCCTCCGTGTTTGACCTTCAGGAAATAAATGTGGAGTTTAGCGGCTGTCCTGTCAGCTGGTAAAACATCCGGCACCCCCAAAACCTCAATCATGCTTCCTTTCTTCTCCATCCTCACGTCGGTGTTGGAGACACTGGAACAAACACAGTCTTTACAGTTTTTATTGATCAGTTTGAACAGGTAAAGGCAAAGCTAGTCTACATGACATTTAAAGTGCAAGATGTTTAATCGAAAGTGAAAATAATTCTGTTTCAGGTAAGCTGTACAAACTGTAGGTATCAGTTAGGTTGGTATAACTTACTTTAAAGTTCACTCCTGTTAACGAGATGACTCTTTTTTTGTTTTGAAATTGAAACCGAAAGTAACGTCATGTCCGCTCCTGGTTTACACTTCATACATTCCAAAATAAAACGAAATTAAATTAAATTAAATTCATTGAAATCTTCCAGCAAGAAAAAGTACTAATTTAACTCAGTGGATTTTTGTTAAAATAAATAAATAAATTACTACATGTATTTCACAGCCGGAGTTACTTGTTACTTTACAGATTAAGTATCATTTATAAACAATAAAAAACAACCGTATCCAATTTATAAAACATAATACTGGTATATAAACTATCAACCAGTAGAGCTTCAGTTGTAACATTAAAATACCACTTAGAGAATCAGTAATAGTACTCCAATATATGTAATATAACTGTCTTGAAGGCACCATTCTGTCCAACAAGTACTTTTAAATACTTTCTATGCCCACTTTTACTCAATTGAAATTTTTAAGGCATGACTTTTTCTTGTAAGAGTATTTTTACAGAACAGTGGTGCTACTTTTACTGAAGTTATTAGTACTCTTCCAACAATGATAATAACTAGACCATTGCTTCAATTAATCTGTTCAATAACATGAAAGAGAGCCCTTTGATTGTGTCCAGGGAAACCCCTTTAAAATTTGATACAAGGTTAAGATGCATAAAACATTACTAAGGGTTAAAAATTGTTAAATATAAAGCCTCGACATGAAATTGCTCATACATTCATGAGGTTTGATCTCCCATCTTAATGTATATTTAAGGCGCCTGTTTACTCCTGTATAATCTATACAGAATCAGGTTTTTTACATTAAAATAATGTGTTGTGAAGCATAACCAGAAAAATATTCAAGAGAAAAAAAATAGTCAGCAATCGTGAATATTAAACGGATTTACAATATATGAAATATAGAATCATTAGTGAAAACATGTTTGTTTTTTTTCAATCCACCCAACAGTTCAGCCATAAATTCTACCTTTAAAAGATGTGTTCAGATTAATTTAACTGTGTATTATTGAGGTTGTAGTTTGCAGTGTTGTACTGGACTGCATGATAAGACTTTAGAAAAACATTTTCAGAAAGCTATAATTTATAGATTGTAGTATTGGTTTTTGCATTAGATTTACTGGTGCAGCTAATTAAGTGGCCACTAAGGCGTGAAAGCACTTCAAAGAATAAATTCTGACATTAAGAGAACCTGCCCTACATGTGGTGCAACATCACCCTCACATGGATTTTGACCAGTATTACATTTTGTAGTTGAAGCTTGTAAAAGTCACCAGGAACAGCTGCTTTACAGATAACGTCACTGCACATGT
The DNA here is from genome assembly GCA_037974645.1 of Hollardia meadi. Classification (NCBI taxonomy): domain Eukaryota; kingdom Metazoa; phylum Chordata; class Actinopteri; order Tetraodontiformes; family Triacanthodidae; genus Hollardia; species Hollardia meadi. Next base: position 8,240,032 of record JBBPCS010000037.1, on the reverse strand, counting down.
AACACAAACTACAAATTCTACTGAAAAGCTGTTCTTAAATCTAATCAAGCAGAAATTAACTGTATTGCGTTTGATTTACAGACCTGTGCTCAGTTTCATGATTTGATTTTAATCTGTGCCAGTGGGCCACAGTAAATCCTGTTTCACTAAAACACAACCATCAACATAATCTGATGTAATAAATGTGAAACCAGCTAAATTTATTTGTTACATGATCATCCGGGACAAAATTACCAACAACTGGAAATGTTTCTTTTCCATTGCAAATCAATATACAGTCACATCAAATGTGTTTAGGATGATGTTTATTCCAAGTGCTTCTCAACAATCCCTTATACAAATAATTTTACTATTTACATAAATGTTACTTTGATTATTAAAGCTCTGGACAATCATTTCCTCTTGTCTATGACAGAACTGGACTTTTCTGCAGATGTTCAGGTTATATGAAGATTAGACGTCCAAATATGAACTTTATTTCTCTCAGCAGATGAACTGGTTCTCCAACTCTCAGGTGAAATCTGCAGAGAAAGAAGACATTTCAATAAATCTCTTACTGTAAAACATCACGAACCATCAGGCTGACTTAGAGGAATGCTCACCTGCTTCAGTGTTTCAACGAGGAGCCTCAACATGGATCCACATGATTCCAGGTGGGCTCTTTCACTGAGGCCGACTGGAAGCTTTGACGCCTGAGAAAATAAAAACAGTATTTCTCAGGTGCTTAATTTATTAAACATCTTTGGTACACTTATGTTAAGTCAATATCTGGAGCTGGACAAAGAGGCGATGAATTCATTCTGACTCAATACAGCAGCATTTAAGCAAATAACCAGAACCATTAAAAAAAAAAAAAAGGAAAGTTCAGACAAACTTACGTCTTTCCCCTCCTTTGAGACCGTTAACGTGACAAACTTCTGCACTCAGCAGCTAAATGCCTGAAAGCAGTTTCCCACTTCTGTAAAGCAAGAGGTTTCAATCAGTAACCTAATAGATGACAGTGGATCAATACAGCAAGTTTTTCCTCTGGCTTGAAACCTAAGATGACAATGTCGGAGGTTAACCTATAACCCTGTCATGAAGAGTCACAGCAGGGCCTCAAACTGCCTCACGTTTCTCTAGCAGACACTTCAGGAAAGGACAGAGCCACAGCAGGCTGAGCCTCGCTGGAGGCCTGCACACATCCTACAGGTTTAATGTTCAACAAAATCCAAACCAACAACACTTTTGCTTAAATTATGAAGTAAATATATATTGCAGTGTAATGGCTAAAGAAAAATGACACCATCCACATATAGTTTGGTTTCCTGTAAGCCACATTTAGTTTGGTTCACTATGTGGGGAAATGAAGGATCGATTTAGGGCACAAAGGAAGCGTGTCAACCATTGAGGAACCAAAACAGGAAGAGGACACCATCACCAGGTAACAGTGGAACAAATGGAATAACTGTAAAATCTACCCTGCAAAAGAAAAAGACCCCCAGTGATGGAGAAGGTGAAGGAGTGCGATAGAAACCGAGGTGAAACAAGAGGGCATTCACTGGATTTTATATCTTAATCATTTTTTTCTCTTCCTGTAAAACAAAAATATTTTTGCTGACTCGTCATGAACTCGGGGACGGTTACATAAATGTATCCAGTCAAATTGAAGCGATGAGCTAACCCCACCCATGATATGAAACTATATTGATGTTAGCTAGCAGCAGGTGGTGTGCATTTGGATTAGAGCTGGTAAACCTGTGGTGACAAAATGCATCGCTGCATTTACTAAACCACGACCCAAAGCGATCCCATCACATCAAAACAATTTAATCCACCAGATCTAGTGGTTATGCAAGTACACAATATGTTAAAATAGCCATTTTCAGGCCACATGTTCTTTTTACGTTACAAAAACTAACCTTATGTCACTGAGCAGCAGCTGTCAGTCAGGAGGTCTGCGCAGGACAAGTCCTGGCTTCATCTCTGCAGGCCTGTAAAAACAGTATTTTACACTTAATACAGGACATTTTTACAAAATTCACCTTAAAGGTCTCCACACATTATGTGCAAGAAAGAGATGAAGAGTCACGACTTATGTACGGCCTGGAGCATCACTGCCAATTTTTGCTTCAGACATGACAGTTCTGCAGTTTGTGTTGACAGGCTACACATTGGTTACATATGTTCAACATTGGGAGTGTCTTGACTCTGATATTAAATATACAGTATGTATAGAGAAAAATAGTCGAACACTTGCAGCCATGATGACATGACACTCATGTTAAAATATTGGTATTTTAACAATTTATTAAAATAATTTAGGCATTGTGGCTGCGAGTGTGCGACTATATTTTTCTCTTTACATGGCGTGCTACCATGGTCATCCAACATTGGTGTGCGCGCCTCCATTCTCTCTTTCTGTATATTTAAATATACCGATTTCACACTTTTATGTATTTAAATACTAAAACATAATCGCTTCCCTAACAGGTTGATGTAAGAGGATCACTTCAGAGAAGATTTGCAAGCACAAAAAAAGAAGGAAAAAAATCTGATAGTGGTACATGACGATATATCTTCTGGATATTCTGACATTTATGTTTGTCCAGGCAAAGTTGCTACTATAAACAGATAAACAGTGAAATTCACTCATAATATTTTGCCTGCACACTCTCTTCTTGGCACATGGTCTTCTGTTACAGTTCAAGGAAGTTTCCTTGTAGTTGTATGTAAAATAGACAATCGCACTCAGAATTTGTGGACATTCTTAGCCATAATAAAACGACAAATGTGTACTGTGCACTAGTTTGTCGGAGGTTTACCTATAACCCTGTCATGAAGAGTCACAGCAGGGCCTCAAACAGCCTCACGTCTCTCTGGCAGACACTGAAGGAAAGGACAGAGCCACAGCAGGCTGAGCCTCGCTGGAAGTCTGCCGAATTAACTATTAAAACTAAAAAGTTTCTCCGACGTTTATAATGAACGTGTTTACATCTTCTGTGCGAACAACGTGCAGCCAAATCCCACGTATAACACATTGGCTGAGAGATAAATCCGCCAACATTATATAAAAATAAATAAATAAAAAGTCTTACCTTTTCATTTAAATGATTCACGTTACACACACGTATTTCATCTGTAAACAACACAGAAAATAAACAATAGCTGTTAAAAACTTACTGAAACATGTTAGCTAATAGTAACGTCAGGGCACGCGCGTTTCACCGACTTTAACCGTTTAAAACTACATTCCCTCAACAAATACGCCATCTTGTCACTACTTTTCGCTTCTAATATTACATCAAACGAGCAAATACTATTTACATTTTATAAATTAAATTGGATGGGAGCAGATTAACTTCACATACCTTCACACGCTCCACGTTCAACCGCAGAGAGTTCAACTATCCCGGATATGACGCAAGCACGCATCCTGCACGTGGTCGCCCAGCAGGGGGCAGTAAAACACCAAAGATGGCGGCAGAGTATTTCAACTGAATTCAGTGGTTTATCGTAAAAAAGTGATTTTTGGTGTAAAGTCCCGGTATATCTGAATGGAGAGTGGTTGTGACAACAAATAAAAGTGAAATAATGATACAAGGTTAATAAAAAATTAATAGAAAAAGTAAAAGTAAAACTAAATAGAAATGCCAACAATAGCAGCATTTCTGGCACTTTTCAAAGCAGAAGTTGAGCTTTGATCATATATACTAATGCACAATACAAGAGGAAAGAAAAGAAAAGGGAACAAAAGAGACAAGATACCCAATTACTCATACAAATATACTAATTTAAAGTTCTAAAATGAAAATATCCACACAAAAACAGCGAATAAATAGAGAAATTCCTGCTTGACTATAAATATGAGTTGAATTAATTTGGCTAAAAGAGAATAAAGTAATAAACTAATACAATAAATACATCCAAAACCCAACAATGTATTCACAAATCAAGCTTATTAGAATGCATTTTAAGAAGAGATTGGGAAATAATTCTGAATTCATATGACTCACTTCCTCATACTGGAACAATGATAGCAGATGGAAAAACAAACTTTCACCTTTAGCATGTAGAATGAAAACTGTTATCACATCATTTAAAATGATTTTGTCCCATGTAGATTGAAATAAGGTGTCACGTTAGATTTAAAATATTGAGTTTTCTTATGGGACAGAATTATTAATATTTTTTTGACAGGTTTTAATTTCAAATTGGATTTCAGAATGAAGCCATCCACAATATAAAGTGATTTGAAAATTCCATTCCATGTAGGGCTTTTATAACCCGGTGGACAGCCGTTGCTGGTGGGTGTTGGCAGCTCGTCCACGAGGAGGACGCTCATGGTGGATGACTCAGACTAAATTTGGCGCACAACAATGCAGGCCATAGAGGAGCAGACTTCTCCATCAGCAGACGTCCAGCATGAATCTCAGCTTTGTTAGCCTGCAGTGACGCTGACCGCTCGGCCAGCTGACGAGATTTGCATACTGACGAAGATCCAAAACTGACCGTCTGAATCTGTGTTTATACAAAACATGGATTGTTTTAGCTGCTCCTCTCATTTCTGCATGAGATTTTAAAGGAAGTTTGTGTAAAAACAAAAGCAAAGCAAAGATTACATCATCCCTGCCCTGTTTAGGCCAGAAAAAAAGCCACATTATCTTTTATCCGCTGTCTCTGAAGTCTGTACCAAACAATACAGTCAACTTATTGTAATTTGATCTCTTTGAAAAATCCTATTACAACCATGTCAACCATGATTAATCCTGACTATTTTGCTGCATGGACATGTCTGTGCAGTAACAACAACACACACAGAACAGATCAGGCAGAGCTCGAAATAATTTTCCAGACTTTAACACTCAAATTTCAGCCTCTGTGTAGAATCTTAAAATAGCTCAATGACCAAAATGTTTTTCCAAAATTTTATTTTACTTTCGTATCAGTTATTGTTGCCTAATTACCTTATTAGGCAACAATAACTGATACGAAAGTGAGGTCATGTCCTCTACAAGGGGTGAATTTGGGGCGTTTACAAACTAGATGTTGGGGTTATGTTGCAACTGAAACTCCAACCTTTACACAAGCTAATTCAGTATTTTTATATTCAATATCTTCATACTGTATTATATTATACAAATTAAAGAATTATATTAACAATCTGTCAAATGACTCATTATATGTGAAAGGTTGTAGTAACAAACCTGCAGATGATTATCACCCAATTCTGTGGTCTGTTTCAGGGGTGTTGTAGTGTCTTTCAGCTCATTGTTTTGGTTTTTACAGACTGTAACTTTACTGTTTTGATTCACCCTCACCGCCCTCAACAAAACTATTTCTAACAGCAGCAGGCAGATGTTTTCAACACCAAACAGCAATCAAACGAAGTTAGCAATTAGCTGGTGAACATGGTGGAGCATTTAGCAGCTAAAGAGCCACATGTGTCCCTCAGGAGTTGGTGGAGACCAAAACAGAGCCAGAAATGGTTGAATAAGGACTTTATGTCATCGGGTCATCGGATACATGACTCAACATTAATGCTGATGTTTCTCAGTGTCTGCTCCATGTGTAATTGGCATAGATGTAAAAAGAATAACTAGATACCAGATGCAAAGATGGCGCCTATTAAATCTAATAAGAATTGCTCGCCCGGTGCATACACCAAAAAAGTTTTCTAGCTTCCTGTCTTACTTCCTGGCTCATTGAATATGCGCAGTAGTGTTTCTCTTCCCATAGACTTTACATTGTGATGTCAGAGATTTTCAAATTGCTTTCCTCGGTTCGAGATATGTTTTATAAAATTGCACCTCCATGGATCCAGAATTCATAATAGAAAGATTGATGACCTTGTTTGCAGTCTGAGGTGTCCTGTCAGCAGTTTTACAGACGTCTCTTTTACAGTTGCAAAACCGCAAGTGACCACTGGGCAAAATTGGAAGCAAGGCTGAGCGCTCTTCCCATATCCAGGTTGTAAATTATACATTCATTTACCATTATCGCTTTACAGGGTGATAATACAGCATGTCAGTTTTGTGTTTTCAGCTTGTGCTGCCCACAAATGGCAAAAAATATAAAGGTAGTTTGGCATGAAAATTTATTCTTGACCTAAGAAATAGAAATAGAAAACAAGGTCTTCTTTTCGGCTTTTTTAAATCATGGTCTTCATACTGATTACTCTGCTTTCATCTCTGTAACAAGTGGAGAACACCATCCCCTGAAGACCATGAAATATGGTTGAAAGCTCTGGATAAGGCTAATAACTGGACATTGTGTTAAGATTATTTTGTTGAGCTAAAAATGTATTTCCTTACTGAAATTTTATTCCTGGCATTTTGAGGGGGTGGGTTTGCAAAGGGGTGCTTCTAAACTCCTGAATGCTATAAGAGTCTGCTAAAGGGTGACAGAGTCTATATGAATGTAAATAAAACTGTGTCAGATGTCAGAGAAATGACTTCATCAGGAAAAAGAAGCTGTAATCTATCTAAAGGCCTTTTGGCGTGCAGACAGTACAATGAGCCCTGCTCCAAATGTGAGGATCATCACCAGCTGATCAACACTCTAATCTGAGCCTTGTCTCAGAATCATTTTGAGGTCACGTAATACACCTTCACTCCAGCTGTTGAGTTCTTATCCTGCATTGGTTCAACCACAGCACGACATACATGCAGCGCAGAAGAAGTGGGTTGCAGAGATTGTTTCTGTTCAAGATTTAAGTGAGAGTTACGTAAGTGGCATTACACCACACTGAGTCGGCATGTGAATAATGCCTTTGTGTGAATGTGAGCGTGTGTCTCAGCTGACCAACATCACAGAGCTCCAGGAGATGCCGCCTTGTCTAAGAGACTGCTGTAGTTAGTAGTTAATAAGGCTGTAACTGATAAACTGACGTAAACTGATAAATATGACTGATAACTGATGTAAAAAATTTAATTAAATGTCAATCACAAGTTGCCAAATCTCAAGATGATGCGTTCAAATTGCTTTGTTTTTGTTCAAGTAACAATCCAAAACACAAAAATATAAAATTTACAATAAAAAAAGCAGGAATTTTGAGAACATTTGAGAAGGTGGAACCTGTAAATGTATTTATTTTTGATAAATGATGTCAAAAAGACATAAAAGACATTGTTTGGGTTTTTAATTAATCCATCAGGCATGTGTTTAAGAATTAAAATCTTTTAAAACATAGGATAGAAAAGTTGGTTGTCTACTAATCTAACAATCTGTAAACTTTATACTGACTTTAATGTTAACTGGCAGGGCCCCATCTGTTGAAGTCCGTGTGTTGGGGCACTTTTCACGTGGACCCACAGTTCAGTCGGATCTGGATCCTACAATCAGTGACAGAAACGCAAGGAGAGGTGCAGCTGAGGCTCCAGCTGGTTCCCCCAAACAGTAGATCCCAGTCACTCTTACGAAACCACACAGCGATCTGAGAGGCTTTTGTGAGGTTGCAGTTTTGGGGTTTAATGAGCACAAAATCCTTTTCACCTGATTCCTGCCTGCCAAAATTGGGTGAAATACTTTATTTCACAAGAAAAAAGGTGGCGTCATCATGTCATTTCTTTTAATCATGTGTTTTTAAATCACTGGTGAACTAAACACATTTCCTCAAGTACTTACCACATCCTTAAATTTCCTCTTACAGGCGAGCTATTAGGAAAACAAGATTTACTGTCAAAGCCTTAAAGCTGCTATTCAAGCTCCATCTTTTGATAAAGATCATGTGATATGAAACTCCAGAAAAGCTACTAACTGGACCATGTGGTGAGAACTGTTTTGTCAATTGCTGAGTCTGAAGTTAAGAATGAACTTTGAGTCTCAGCTCTGAAGCAAACCCGAATAAGAAATAGTGCTTAAAAATACATGGAAATTCTACAAATTCAAGGTGGTTAAAAACCCTGTCTGGCTAAGTTTTTAATGTTTCAGTCTGACTCGTATTAAAACAAAAACCTAGTAACATAGGTTAAATATACAGTAGGTTACATGTTCCCAGGTTTCTATTTTCTTGATATAAACCAATGTTGTAAGAATAAGTGCAGTAATCTTTGCAGTTCAAACTGCAAAAGAATGAAGGGAGACAGACATTTCAAATGTTGTTTGAATGTTAAGAGTCTGTTGAGCCACTATGGAGTTATAAAGTTGAGAAACTTGCTTGCTTGCACAACGTACTCCATGGGAACATACATACTAGATACGCTCCCTTAAATATGCACTCAATAGCTGCATGATATTACGGTACAAGAATGAGGCTAAAGCTAACAGATCCCAGGCAAAAAGCTAGCGTTCCTACTGAATGAAGAACAATATTGTACTTGTATTGCAATGTAGGGCTCGTGGAGCATTTAGCAGCAAAAGAACGAGCTATCAGAATGTGGAGGAGACCAAAAGTGGAGCTAAAAGAGAGCAAACTTGGTCTTACATTTATCTGGACAGAAACGCATTTCCATATTGCTCCATAACTGCTGGATGAGTAAAGAAGCAAAACTGTTTTCTAACAAGTTTGCAATACGTTGGGATCTCCACTGCAATTTTAAACTTGTACTTTTGAACATTTTTTTGGCTGTACAACATTAGTTTGTGAACATGGACCCACCAGAGCCTCTGACGGAGTTTAAGAGATTAAAGCTCTGAATTTCTGAATCTGAAAGTCTTTACAAAACAACAACCTCAAATGACAATCAATGCTGAGACAAACATATGAACCCTGGGACAAATGTAACACACACGCCAGTTCGTTTGCGTGTGAGGAGATGGATCAGAGACTAATAAGTTTTCCAGTACATGATTTTCCCACCATGCAGTCTGAGTCAGCCTCTTAACGCTGCCCAGCACTCGACGCAGGATGTTCTCTCTCTGTGACTCTGAGTCAGCTTTTTAAATGCCTCCCACCCCTCCTCCTGTGTGCCACCACATCACATCACCCCACCCCTGTCCTCCTCCACCTCCTAACCAGCCTTTTCTGACTCTTTTACCCTCAAAGGCACCATGGAAGAGCTTAGATCCAGGTTATTTAAGGAGGCCAGATCCCTCTTTAATAGCCTTATCACATGACACAGTGTCCCAGCTTCATGACTCTGCAGATACTCTCACCCAGGCTCACCTCCCAGCGCCATATCTGTCCATTGGTTCGGGGAAATCCACATCATGAGCAAATAACATGCAACCAGTGTCCTCTTATAGGCGTCAGGTCTTATCTCAGAGTAACGTGTCTTGCACATACGAGACATTGTGTCCTGAGCAGCATTACTCAGCAGGACACCTCTCACTGCATGCTGTGTTTGGATTTCACAACCTACAGTGCTGGAAAAAAATTTGTGTTTATGGTACAAGCAGATCAAAATGTTTTGTTCTTGAGCCAACAAAGAAAACAAGAACACACTGCACACAAAAGGTATTCCACAGGGCAAAGCAATAGCATTGGTGATAAGAAGTTATATTGTAGCCTGTTCAAACATCTTTGGCAATAATTCAACAGATGTCTTCCCATAAATGGGAGGCCATGTTTGCTATGTTGTCACATTTTGTTGCGATTCTGGAATGCCCAGTGAAATACAGGCCATAAAAATACCAGCGAGTCTTCAAGAAGTGTGACAATGAGTCTTATCACGTTTGTTTGTTTTTTCCACTCGGTGAGCCAAACGTTTCAGTCAGTGGGACAAATAAGATTCACGTGTTTTTATTCTGTCACGTCACCTTTTTTATACATGTAACGCTGAGAGACAATATCCTTTGATCACGGCGCTTCTTTTATCTTCATGCACACTTGACACACTTAATCGGATCCATCACGTTGTCACACTCACACGGCTCAGCTGATGGAAAAACACTCGCTGGAAAAGGAGCTTTTTCTCCCCTCACACTGGATCCATTTTACATGAAGCAACTCAGGACGATTTTACATGATTGTAAAAAGTCGCTGAATATTATTCTAATCATCATCATTATTATTATTATTACACTGTGATTACACTCACTAATCCTTATGAATTGTGCTGATTGGGAGCTGTAATCAAAAGCCAAAATATCAAACTTGTGATGCCGCAGTATTGGTGTGATTTTGACCAACACATTTTCTTTGTCAATGAGCTATAAGTTTAAACACATACACATTTTTCTGATGGAGGAACTACATTCTATTATAACATTTTTCACTTCCGTTTTTGACTGTTTAAACTGTGTTGCCACTATTTGGGACAAATAGCACAAACATGCACTTGTGTTGCTTGGAAATTTCAATTAATTGATATTTCTGATTTGTAACAATCAAACTAAAGTTATGTAACAAACATATAATGTGTGAAGCGTGAATATTCAGTTTATTGTATGGCTAATTTCTCTTTTGACTATTGACTCCAACTGTTGGAAAACTGTTATCTAAGGGAATGCCTCCATTGGGAGACATTGGCATCTTATAATTGTCATAAAATTTACAACATGGTCTACAACTACTTCACTAAGACTACTTTGATTTAGATGGCATAGTAAACATTACTTTGAAAAGTAACTTGTTACGTTACAGTGTTACCTACTGAGAAAAGTAACTCGTGAGGGCTTGATCACACAGAGGTGCATCACACTGCCTTTTTCAGGGGCTTTTATGGACACAAAACAAGAGCAGGGCGGTGCATTTTTTAATACTAGAAACTTACCCAAAATCTCAAGTGCCGCACTAATTTGCCTCCAGGCTGCTGTTTCAAATCGTGGTAATTATGGTTGATAAAGTCATACATCTCTGGGTATCCAGAAACAGCCAGAACTTAAAAGTTAGTAAAATGGGCCTTGCCATTGCAATTACAAGAAAGTGTTGTCCCAATGTACAATCACAAATGCTGGGTCAAGTTACTAAATCATTAATTTTGTGTCACTTAGATTACTATAACAATAGGGTCATCTGCACTGAAAACAAACCTTGCAAATCTACAAGTTGCACAAAACAAGACTTGCTCTGGGCTTACCATATTCGAGCTTGCACAGAAAATTTGCACTCCAGCCTCTCTTGGCTCACCATTGAGCACAGGATTTCATTAAGTACGGCCACATTCTTCAGTTGTACCATTAACTCAAAGATGCCAACATTCCTTTTTGATAATTTATTGCAGTAACACACATGGCCACAACACCAGATTCACCATGCAGTGAACGGTTCTATTGTGGTACCAAGCACCAGAACTAACTCGTTGGAAAAAACCCCCCAGTAATTTACAGAGCCATAATAAACTGCAACAATTTACCCCTAGATATTCGCCTGATAAAAAACAAACCATCCTTTGAAAATAATATGAAGAGGCATTTCTGGGAATGCAGATGACAGACTGATGAAGAGTAATTCTGTGCCAGTTATTTATTTGTGTTTGCTCATGTGTCTATTTGCTCATGTCTACATAGTGTTTTTAATTAGTATTCTGCCTAAAGGTATGTACAGTGCTGATTGGTCTTGAATGGTGTATGAATAGACTTTTAAAATATATATATATATCTTAATGAATTTAATGCAATCTTATGTGTATTAATGCAATTAATTATCATTATGTAGCCTAATGTATTATGTATTGTATGTTAGGTGTGGACCTCAGGAAGATTGGCTGATTGTTAAGGCTTTCAGCTAATGGGTATCCTTTAAATAAACAAATAAACAAACGCATCTTAATTCATCCGATTGGACAATAGGAAAAAAATGCAAATGATGTTGGGAGATGAAGGAGCGAGGAGCTGCAGGGAGCATTAGCAGCGCACCAAACGCTTACTGCCTAAGCGTTAATAACAGTTAATAAAAAGACGCTTCTGACTGCAAAAAATGCACTCTGTCTGATCCGGGCCTTAGATTTAGATTTAGAGCAATTTAGTTCCAGCTGGGGGATGTGTTCGAGCGGTGATCGCTACCTTCATACACAGTCTGATAAATAAACAAAAAAACTTCCAAAATGTCGAGACAGGAAATATAATCTTACACGTTTTCCTTATTGAACAGAAACAAAGCAGACACCTTCAGAATTCAAGTGTCTCTCTTTTACCAAACTAAGACGAGTTTAATTGCCTTTGTTAATCATCATAAAACACACTTCATTCAAATGAGACATAAACAAAATAAAACTGTCTCGCTTTGTCTTTCCACTTTTCCATCTCCAACTTGGCAACTTGGTGAAAATAAATCCTTAATTCACAGAGTCAGATGTGAAAATATGCCGGCTCCACATGCTGTTTCTCCACACAGCCTACACTAGCTATGAACACAATAAAACACAGGCTCTTAAAGCCCAATTAATGGCAACAAAAGAAACAGGGAAATACTGTGATATTTAAAAAGTGATGGCTTTGAAAACATCACTAAATAACTGATTCCTTGAATTGCAAAACTGACGCGTTACTCGTTACAACAAAAAAGTAATCTGAGCACTCAAACGCGTTAGAAAGTATCACGTTCCCCCCAACATTGATAATAAATGCAACAATGTATCCTGTCCATCACTTTCCCAAAGAACAGCCGAATTCATTGTCAACAGGGTATTTCATCTTTGCAACCAGATTTTTTAAATTAAATCTTTTTCATAAATGCCATAATGGCTGCCCCACTTTGTGTCCTGTAATTAAGGTCGTCATTATATGTTCATGTTTCTGGGGATATACGCAGAGAAGGGTCTTATGGTTAACCACAGGTCCCTCAGATTCAAAGAGGAGCCTGAACGCTCACGTCATTGGGCCCTTCAAAAACAAGCGTGTTGGTTGACCCAACTACATGTCAGGCCTCAGGAAAGAAAGAAAAATACAGTATAATAACTTCACAAACAAGTATAGGAGAAAAACAACACTTTAACATCCCCCGTCTGGGTTTTTCCTCCCATTTCGATCACCTCATCAGAGCAGCAGCAGCAGCCTGGCAGATACTGTAGAGCCAGAGCAGAAACACAGGAGTGGACCTGAAGCCTGACTTGATTGCCGCAGTGATTATCACTCCATCAGACAGGCTGTAATTGTGAAGTAGATGTGAGGAGGCAGATGGAGGCAGGGGGGCTGAGCACGAGCAGCTTGACAACAGGCCAGGTTAGAGGGAGGAGGTCCGGGACAGAACATGCTGATCTGCCGGTCATAACTGGTCGTTTGTTTCTCGGCCTACCTGTGGGTGTTCGAGCCGAGAGCCACAGAGTCACTTTGTCCGGAGCCAAGCTATCCGGGGTTTAATGGAGCTCATGCAGGAACTTAAAAAAAAAAAAAAATCTACACAGGGGCTCCACAGGGAAAATCAATTAAGAATGGCTAATGGCAACAGACTTATTTTTTTTTTTCCTCTGATGGATTTAATCCTTTTACACACGTTTTAGGGACAGTCGTGGGGAGTGAGGGTGGATGTTTTCACCAGCAGTACTCCACATCTCTGAATGCATCAATGACTTTATCTGATTATTTTCCTTCTCTGCCTAAAAAATGTCCTGAGTAGAAGTTGTGTCACGTTCTAACTTTACTTGCATACATGTTCTTACTTTGGACGGCAGGAAATACTTCTGAAATAGGTGGAATTTGGCAACAAAGTGACATTTTGCGGTGGCTACCATTGGGTGTGGCGAGTTTTATTTGTAGAAAAATATGACGTTATTTAGAGGTATGAAAAGCTCTGTTGCTTTCTTTGCCTCTCATCCAGCAGAGCAGAACTGGATATTGCAATAAATATACAGTAATATGATTGTTTCCTTGAGGTTGGGCTCTCATAAATACATATCGATCACTCACAGTGCTTGAACACACTGAAAGTATCCTGCAGGCTGTTTTGGTTTCTTGACTTGATTGGGTTTGTTGACAACAATCTAGTTTTAAAAGTACTAAACATCAGATTTTGTCTGAAAAGTAGCACAATGATAAAGCCCTCGACTTATTTCCATCGTTGTCTCAGGTGTTCGTAATAATCTTGTGAACATGTGAGATACACTGAACTAAGGTTCTGGTTTATTTAACTTAGAGACGGAACTTCCCAACAAAATCTGAAAGTGTCAGAAAAGTGTGATACAAACTCTATAGTTTATGAAAATGTTTTCCATGTTTTTATGATACTTATGTTCAAATTAAACAGTTCTAGATGTTACATGTTTAGGGTTATTAAATAGTATAAAGAAAGCTTTGGGAAAACTACTTTTGAAAAACTACTTTTAACCATATTTATCTTTTCAGCTATGTTATATCTTATATCTAGGCTTACAAGATAAAAACTCTTAAAAACTGCTTATGCTTGATTAACTTGACAATAGACAAAAGAGTAAAAAGAACTGAATGAAAATTAATTAGAATATATATTTCAGCGCCACTTCCCAGCAAAGTTTACCAGAGTTGAGGTAAAAGAACTATTATTATGTGAGCAAATCCACTGCTCTCATTAAAATGAAGTGATTGGGAGCCTTTTTTTTTTTAGATATAGTACTTTAATTTCTGGTGACTTTATGACATTTTTATAGAGAGAAAATCATTTTCTCTGTGGTTGGCTCGGGCTAAAAGGCAGTCGTGCTTTTTCCCACATTTTAACCTTGAGGGATTTAATTTCTTTCGCTGCAATTTGTTAAGTTTTGTTATCAGTCGATTGATGAGTCACTTGTATAATCAAACACTTCCACCTAACTGATCATCCTTCGGTTTTTGTCACAGAGTCAATCCCTTTAACCGCTTTGTCAAAGTGCAGGCTACTCTTGACTTTGTTACTATTCTTGGTGACAAAAGCAGTTTTGAGGCCGAGGTCAAGTGAGCAGCTCGTAACCATGATAACGTGTCGTCAGGGGCTGACATTTTGTGGTCATTTAACACAGATGCATTTTTAGCCTCATCACTGGAGGGTGTTGGGTATTTTATGAGGAGACCGGTGGAAATAACATCATTATAACAACCTGCATTGTTTAAGTCTGAACTAGTTTTCAGTGTGATATAATCTAATCTACTTAAATTATACTCTGGAAAATAGCCATCAGTCCTCACAAGGTTAATTTAATAAATGATTTTCTTGTCATGTTTAGTGTTTGGTCCCATGCCAGTAATTATTGTACAGATTATATATCAAGCCCCTCTGGGTGGAATTTTCCACCACAGACTAATCAGCTGACAACAGCGGATCAATGCGACCATCAGTCCCGCCCGCTCACAAACTCTGATCCTGTGGCGAGTTTCCACTTCAGCAGGCTCAGTGGCTACAGCTCTCATTGAGAAAAGAAGGGCAAGGCTGCAGGGATCTGTCTTTAAGTCTATTATCTGTAGCCCAAATCCCACAAGTTCCTCTGCTAGTCCGAGCTGAACTGAATCCCGATTCGTCACCCACTTGCAAGCCCAGGTTGTTTCATTTGCACGTGTACAAAGCTAATTATTTAAGTTTTGGCTTGGAGCTTTTCTTTATACAGATTTTTTTGTGGGGATTTTTGCATCCTCATTAGAATCTGACCAAACACTCACTCCTATGTTGTTTGCATAAACGGCTGCTGAAAATGTCTGCTGTTTTGATCGTTTTAATTAGCTTCATATC
Source organism: Hollardia meadi (assembly GCA_037974645.1). Classification (NCBI taxonomy): domain Eukaryota; kingdom Metazoa; phylum Chordata; class Actinopteri; order Tetraodontiformes; family Triacanthodidae; genus Hollardia; species Hollardia meadi. The sequence continues at coordinate 8,224,560 of JBBPCS010000037.1, read as the reverse complement.
TTCTGCAAGCATCAGCTAAATGTTGTAAGTGCAAAATATGCTCCATACTTTCCACACTCAAACTGTCATGACCCAGGATCCTAGTTTCCTCAGTTAATACCAATTTTTACACACTAAAATGAATTATTACTGCCATTGTTAATTAATCTGGAGATTACTTTTGCCACACTAGCAGCTCTAATCAGTCGATCCACTACTTTGGTCCAGACTGAAATATCTCAGCAGCCACTGAAGTGATCGTCATGAAATTTTGTAAATGCATTCATGATCCCCAGAGGATCAATCAAACTGACTTTGACTCCTCTCACTCCTCCTCAAGCACCACCATGAGAGTGAAATTTGTGCTTTTAAGTGAAATGGCTCAATAACTGCTGACATCCCCATCAGCCTCAGCTGCATTTTGTATTTGGTTCTAATTCACAAATGTTAGCATTCTAACACGCAAAAACTAAGATGGTGATTATGGTAACAGCTTAACATCAGCATGTTAGTAAATATTTGGCACTTTTTCTTGGTACTTTACTTAAAAGGGTACTGCAACAATTTAGGCCTAGTATTCCACTTCCATAAAGTTTTTTCACATTTAAAAAAAAAAGTGGTCAAAACAGCCTGGTTTCACCAAATGTCCTTTGTAATAACATGCAAATGTCTTCAGTCATTTTGAGTGTTATCGCAACGCATTTTTTGCTTTTCATTTGTCATTTAAAGTTGAGCTGAAATGAACAGCCATATTGTGCCCCTATCTAACATACTGTTTTGTCAAAAAATTACAAAAAAATCTATTTCTTTGTATTTTTACATAAAAATCTGATCATGTTTCATCAAACAAAATAATACGTTTTTTGTTTGTCAATTTATTTATATTTATTTATATATATTGATCTTTTCGTGAACCTATCCAAGTAGCTAGTTTTGTTTCCTAAACCTAACCAAACTGCAACCGTACGTCACGTGACCATGAGAACAAAGGTCACCTGACTTTCTTTCCTGCACGTCCAAAACTCATAAAATGCAGACAGCATTAAAGGACACACAAAAAGCTTAAAATGTGACATGACATGCAAAATGTTCTTAAAAATGCCATTCTACTTATATGCCATCCCATAAGAACAAGTTGATCAAAACCAAAGCGGTACAGGTTTTAGTTCTTAGTATGGTCCAAAATCCAATCTCCCATAAGAAAACGAAATAACTGAACTTCATGTGTAAAATCACGTGTAAAAAGTTGTCTATTAAATTTCAGACACGGTTTCAGTCATAAAACACTACATCTTAAAACTGTTGACAACTTAAAGATGTTTTTCAGCTCACAGCAATAAATTAAGACTAAGCTGCGTGACCTTCTGCCGTGTTACGAGTAAAAAAACAGCAGAGAGCACAGATTAAATAACAAAAACAAGGTGTTGTCTCTCAGTGAACTTTGTTCAGCAGGATCCCATCAGAAACGGAGGAGGAGCAGATGCACATAACACCAGATGTCTGAAGCCATCCTTGGCGGCGAGCTGCTATAATTAGCCAGACACACTTGAGTCAGAGCCAAGGAAAGAGCATAGGAATCATCCACAGTGCTGCTGGGAACCACTCGGCTCACTTTTGATGCCTCTGCAGGAAACGCTCTTGATATAAAAATACTGGCTGGGCCCCAAGGCACAATCACCCATTGTTAAAAACACACACACCCTGAAGTCTCCACCTAAGACAGCACGTTTTAAAAGATAACCTACAGGGTGGCTCTTTTTTGTCTGCACTGAACCTTTCTGTGCTGCAGAAGAGATCGGATTAATTTTGCACCATCAGTACAGACTGTGTCAGCTCAGTCAGTACAGTTAGTACAAATCTGTGCTTTAATCTCTTAAAGTTTGCTATGTCCTGATCTTTTTTTCCTCTGGTTTCAGCTTGTTTGTGTCCTTGCTCCTCCAGCTGTTGTTGAGATCTGGTGCAAACAAGCAGGCAGCAGTTCAGGACAGCCTCAGTGTAGAGTTCATTCAGACGTCCATAAAGACAAACAGCTGGAATGAACGTGTGTGAGTGAGTGAGTGAGTGAGTGTGTCTTAGCGTTTTAAAGAAGGTGATGTAAAAGTATTTATTGTATTATTATAATTATAATAATAATAATTATTATTTGTATTATTACAGGTCGAAGTCATTAGTGAGATTAAAACAAACGATTATGTCATGAAAAAGAGTCTAGCTACTGATGCTGAATTGATTGATTGGCAGACAAACAGCAGGCTAGGCCTTGTTCACTTCCTTGCTGAGAAGATCAATAACACTCTCATGTCTGTACGCTAAAGATGAAGCTTCAGCCATCTTAGCTTAGTTTATTTTAGCAAGATTGGAAACGGGGAAACACCAAGCCCAGTTATGTCCCCAGAGCTAACAATGCCTGCCTAATCTACGATGTTTAATCTGTAATCCATGCAACAAATTTACAAGGAGTTATATGCCAGATCATTGGCCAGGTGCAGTAACGTCCTGCAGTCAGACGTTGTCAGAAAAGCAACAGTGACTCCAAAGGTTTGTATGGATTAAACCTGCTGTGGGCAGGGCCTGGCTGACCGTTCCTCCCTGTTTCCAGTCTTCATGCTAAGCTAAGCTAACTGACTGTTGTACAGCTACATATTTACCATACAGAAATTAGACTGGTAACGACCTTCTCAACAAACTCAGCAAGACAGCAAATACGGTAAGTCACAAAATGTCTCGCAAAAACATTCTTTGAAATCTCATCGTCACAAGTTCAAGACTGGCTGTTGCTATGGTAATACACCTTTCAGGTCTCCTCAAAGCGCTTTAGATCATATGTCACATTCACCCATTCACACACATTCATGCACTGGTGGCAGAGACTACCATTTAAGGTGCCACCTGCTCTTCAAGAGCGGTAACCATGCAGTCACACAGCGATGCATTAAGGAGCAATTTGGGATTCAGTTTGCTTAAGGACACATCGACATGCTGACTGCAGGGATCAGGGATGGAACCACTGATGTCAATTAGATCCTCCAATCAGGAGACTACCAGGGGGCGACCACTCTACCTCCTGAGCCTCGGCCGCCCAATTTCAAAAGTGCATTTGTCGATGGAAGAGACAAATCCATTTAGGACTTGAACCCAGATTATGTAGACTCAATTAATATGAAACTATTGTCTGTTTGCAAAACATTTCCATTTTCTTGCATTGGGCACACATTTGAAAACATTGTTCTCATTTCACCACACAGACTTTTCTCCACCTTGTGCTCGACTCTCTCCTTAATTTGTCTGTTTTCATCCATCTAATTTATTTAGAATATTATTCACAGTGATGTAAAGTAACTAAGTACTTGTACTTTACTTGGGTAGCCTTAGCCCATTTCCATTTTATGCTACTTTATACTTCGACACCATTACACATTAAAAGCATTAAAAGCAAATCACTTGGTAAATAATGATGTAATATTATGGATTTAACAAACCAGCAGTATATAAAATACATTAATAGTTATTTGTATTTGTCACTGATGCACCTTAATTTACTGAAGAATGGTTCTTGTCATTCAAAGCGTGTGGGAGAAGCTGCTAACCTAATAATCTATTTTCCATTTTCCTGTACCTGCCAGGAACATTGGACATTATTATAATGACACACACACACAGAATAAACCCGCTGCTTCTTCCTGTCCATCCCCCTCTTTATCCATTCATTCATTCATAGTCACAAGTCATTTACAGTTAAGTGCACATGCCACATGTTAAATCCCTCCATGCACCATTCTCATCAATCCCCTTCACGTATCCACTCTGCATTTTCCGTCTAAGCCTTGTGGTCGGAGGGGGATTGCAGCAGTTTCTTTTTCTGAATGATGCCGTTGTATTGAGATTATTTGCCAGAATCATGCACAGCAGCTCAGCTAATCCCAATTATGCACACAGCAGATGTATAATCCAACCAACACCCACTCCCAGCTGTTGAGAATGCAGAATATCAGCCAGTCATCCACCTCAAACACAGTGGATTTTTCCTACCTGACTAGAGATATATAAAAACAGGAAAATGTGCAATGAAACTTATTTATCCAACTGATTTATCTCTTTAATTATTTTTGGTAATTGTTGCTTTACAGAGCTGTTATTTCTAAATAAATATCATCACTTTCAGTAATTCTGTGGAAGGTTTTAGTACCCTATGATTTTGCTAAATGTTGCTTTTTCAAAGACAAAAACTATTTAGAAATAGGCTAATGAAGATTTGTTAGTTTTCAACATGCAAAAGGTCTAACTAAAAAATAAAAATACATACACTAATATCGGCTATCAGTGACCTTGGTCTGAAAATATCAGCTATTAAGTAAACCTTCATTAGTTGGTATTTAACTACTTAATATGCAGAGTTTCAAACACTTATTTCATTTATCTAAGACCTACACCCCATAATATAAATGTGAGGGTTTTTTACATGCTAGTCTCATATCTGAATAAGCCCTAGAGTCACGTTTAATAATGTTTCACTAAGTACTGGATAAGTAAAACTTTGACCTGAAGATGGCGCTATATAAAATGTCAGAGTTATTACAATCCATCTTGAGGATGACATGAAGATCTGCACCAAATTTGATGATAAATCCATCCAATTGTTGTTGAGACATTTCACTTAAAACCATAAATGTCAACCTGGTGGTGGATGTGGAGGGGATCATGAGGGTTCACCCTCTGGGAACCATGAATTCCTTAACAAAATGTGAGATAAATAAGTGAAAACTTTGACCTGCTGGTGGCACAAGAAAAAAACAGTCAGTGGATCACCAAAGTCTGCAGGATTCATCCTCTGAGGACCTTGAACATCAACAGTTCATCCAACAGGTTTTCGGATATTTCAGTCTGAACCAAAGTGATGGACCAAACCCTTGTACAATCACAGCATTCCCTCCCTTTATTTTCACTTTTCATATAAACTGCATGATTAAAATGAGGTTTAAAACCCCAAATTCTTACAAAACCACAGCATATTTAAAGCCTATTGCATTCAATTTAATAATTTTCTGCTAAAGTTGTTTTCTGCTAATCTGAGCTCAAAAGTCTCCTCAACAATAGAAAACTGAAGGGAGGTCTTGCTGACCAGCGCGTGTCCAAAGGTCAAAGCTTTAAATATCATGTAATGTGGTGAAATCTATGTGAAAAGAACTCATTACAACATTTATTTACAGAAGATTATCGTTTTTTATTGTCCACTATTAAGCTAAAGGAAACGGATTCTCTGCTTGTTGCACATTACCGTCATCTTAGCTGTGCCGTGGGTATGTATTAGAGTAAATAAAGTAAATACAGGTTACAGGTCAGGCGTCTCTACAATAAACGCAGCATTATATAACTCTCATCGGATATTAGCCTAATTCCACTCATGTGGCTCTGTACAGGAATGCAGTGGCGAAACGGTTCTCATTAGCAGAAACATCAGTAGAGTGTGTGTGTCTGCATACAGTAGATAGAAAGACAAAAGGGATAAAGTGAGGTCAGGAATGCAAGTTGTAGAAGTGTAAACCTCTCCTGTCTCGGCCTCCGTCATATGAGCCGAGTGTCTGCAGTCTGCACCAGTGGTCAGCCTCTGGTTCCCATGATTCAGCTCAGCGACCCTCAGCTCTCATGATCAACCTGTTGGCAGGCCTCCTTCAGGCACGCGGGTCTCAGTGATTGTTCACTCGTGTTTTAGATTGAATATTTCATCTTAAGACGTCACAGGGTGCGGTGATTATCTGAGAGTTCATAACGAAATCACAGAGCGAGAGCTAATAGATTCGCACAGGGACGACTGGTGCCATGCTGCATTCACGTCGTATTGGAAGGACCGTTAATATGAGCAGCCAAGTCGTAAAAAACAAACAAAAAAAAAAAAGAAAAAAAGAACCATCCCTGCAAGTTACATCTAAATGAAATCCAATATATACAATGAAAGATGAGCTCCACACTGTATGTTTAGTCGACAAACAGAAAATTAATCTGCAATTATTTTGACGATTAATCTTAATCAGTTTTTTCAATCGAAAAATGCCAAAAATTCTGTTTCCAGTTCCTGAAATGTGAGGATTTGATGGTTTTCTGTTACATATTATATGTATTCTATATCTATAAATGAAGCAAGCGCAAATTTGAAATAGCTACAACCACCTAAAAGCGTGCATGACAGTCAGCAGAGTGGCAGGCATTTGTTTTCTTCTTTTCCCCAACAAATAAAACACCATATTTAATGTTAACATGGAGCCTTGGTTACATCTTCACACAGTGTCTCAGGCTTCATATCATATATCATATAAATAACCAGCCGATCTAAGACCTGATGACCGGAGCAAGAAATGCAAGTCTTCACCAGGAAATAATCCCTCATAAAACATGTTGCCCTTTCAACATTGCAGCCTGTGTCTTCTTCAGTGGAACATAATGTGCAATCGGGATATACATTACAGTAAATGACAGTATTTGCTTATCTGGCAAATAAAAGCTCTACTGCAGACTTAATGATTCACAGCAGATATAAATCTACTCTAATTATTCCAGCTAGTACAGAGCCTCCTGTACTCACAGACTCAGCAATAATTTAATATGTTTACACTTTGAAGTTTAGTGTGCATCGCAGGTGCCTGCAGCTCACTGTGCCCAGCAGACATATTTCACACTGTTCACACCGCTGGATAATTTGTTGCCTGCAGAATTAGATCTATGTTTGGAGTCTCCTTGGATGTAGGGCAGTTACATGAGCCTATCAACTCATCATCCTCTATTACATGAACACACTCCAACCTGCTCCATCCTGTTGTATGAGGCTTGTACCAGGACATGCAGCAGTGGTGTTTCACACAGTGAAAACCAGCGGATGCAAGGTGTTTTTTCAAAGAACCTGTAAAAGATGAAAAACGCTCTTTTATCCCAAACTGAGCGTGCAAACTTCAAAGGCTGCGGAGCATCAGGCGGCGAGAGCAGAGGCCCTCGCTGCATCCTTTGATCTCTGATCTGGTTAAATGAACCAGCTGCTTTCCTGACAGGCTACAAGAAGAAGCCACTTGTGTCTCCACTTCCGTCCCTGAACGAATTAGAAAGGCACGGTCAGGGATGGAGGGAAGGGGAGGACTTTGATTAAGTACATCAAAGTCACAACAAGAGAAATGGGTGTGTTAATCAGTGGCTGCCTGCTGAGTTTATTTAATTTGACGGTTCTTGTCACTGCACAGTGTAGTTTTAATGAGTCACATCAGCTCTTGGCTCTTCACTTCAACTCCTAATCACAAACTAAATAGAAGCATTTTATCAAGTGTCTTATGATTTGTAAGAGCACTCCACAGATTTACATTGCACTCATGTAACATTGTTGCACTCACACTAAACAGTTTTTTTTTTTTTTAAAAAGGGATCAAAATCAAAGAAGCATAACTTCTCTTTAATTCCACACATTCGTCTCCCTGGTCCGAATAAATCGCCTACATTACCCACAATGCAACCTGACCCCGAAAGTTTGGTTGGATATTCGGGTTGTGCTCGTAGTTGTGGAAAGCATCTAAGTAGGCTACATTTACTTGAGTATTTCCATTTTATACTACTTTATACTTTTACTACATTTAAAAGAAAATATTGTACTTTTTACTTCACTGCATTTATTTTATAACTTTAGTACTTTGCAGATTCAGATTATAAAAAACTAAATATCAACGCATCAAACATGATGTATTATTATAGATTACTGTAAGCTACGCAGTAATAGAAATGAGCTCCACCTTTACCAGCTGCCATATTAAAGTGATGCTTACACATAATGCATCACTATTTATAATACAATAATATACTATGCATAATTCTGAAATAAGCCATCCTGCATAATGAGTACTTTTACTTTTGCTATTTTAAGTACATTTTGATGTGAATACTTTTGTAATATTACTTCAGTAAGATTGAAATGTAGGACTTTTTTATGTTGTAGTATTACTACTTTTACTTAAGTAAGAGATCTGACTACTTCCTCCACCACTGTGCTAATAGCAGCTAATGTAGCCTAGAGCAGCTAGCAGCCCTAATTCCTAATTCTTGCTTGAGGCTGCATGAGGAGCGAGCTATAGATGACAGCTGACTGAAGTGACATCACTTGAGGTAATTTATCAGATTTTGGTGTGTTGGTCTCTCGTCAGATGCTGTGTTCGGTCCCTTTAAAATATTCTTATATTTAATAGAGTCTGTGAAGTTGAAGAGATCTGAGATGACTGAAGTACAGACACAGAGGTGAGCGTACATCTACTGAGCCATGGAGTCCTGATTTCACAATACATCATTCATCATTGTGAATAATACACTAGGTGAAGCAATATGTGTAATTCAGAATAGGCTCATCTGCATGTTTGCAATCACTTTCCATGCATCTTTATTGTCTGAACTTACTTACTATGTTCTCTCTGATGCATCTCACTTCCCCGATCCAGTTCAGTCACTTTGTTGTCTACAAACACCATATTTAATGTTGCTACTTTGGTCTTTGTCCGTGCCGAAGTCCAAACATTGCAGCTGGAGGCAGATTGTTGTGGAGTCATTCATTCAGTTCCGTTCAGGCCTGCAGATAAATTTAGATTGGGCGGGCAAATGTTTAAGAAGATTAGGCCTGTGGCGTGGTTCAGTGTCACACTTAAACACACTCTCAAAATAATGACTTGCTAATCTCAAAATGACTTATTTTCTCAATACAGTGAGTTAGAATCTCAAAATAATGAGAAACTCTCAAAATAAGGACTTAGTTTTTCAATATAATGAGTTAGTATCCAAAGATAATGAAGTATTTATAATTATTTTTTAAGATACCGAGTCATTATTTTGAGTAAGTTTCTCATAAAACGGCCTTTTTTTCCCATCTCATTGGTGAAAATGTGCTTCTATAGTACAGCATTTATTTTAAATTTATGCAAAAAGTGTCCCTCACTACTTTCTACAGCAGTGTCAAAGCCAACTGGGCCAGGCAGATGATCAACTCGCCTGTTGCGTCAAAGTGGTGACACAGTGTTATTTTTAAATGACATTGACAGGACATGATCACTGTAAATGAGAGGGCGGAGGAGTGCACAGTTAAATTGAGCGTGACTTTTGTTAATCCCAGCATGGTATCAGCAAACAATAAGTTGACGTCAAAAGAAAGAACTTTGGGACACTTGACAGCGGCGTTGTCAGCTATGCTTATGCAAATCTGTGCTTTCATGTCAGAGCCGGGAGGCAGTGACACAAATTAGGTGCACACAGATAAAGCAGTGCACCGTCATGGCCTAAATAAAAGCACTTTCGCTAGCTGTAGTCAGTCACTGCATGAAAGAAACAATTCCACCGAGTGCGGATTAACATCCTCTCGCAGATGGATCAATGTTTTCTTGCTGAAAACACCGACAGACACACTGCAGTGACCCACTTCCACCTGTGTCTATAAAACAAGACAAGAAGAAAGCTGCACTCTCCGGGGGAAGGCACGGGGTGGAAAATTCCTCCTTTAGTGGCCAAACAAAACAGCGTGAGGCCCAGAAGACGCTTGGAAAATGTGGCATTGTTCAGAAGAATAACTGCCTTATCCGAGGAATCCTTGGCCTTTGGGAGTTTCACAAACACTTAAAATCACGGGCATTCCTCTGAGAGACAGAATTAGCAGTGTTGATTTGTTGGGACATGCAGCAAGGTGTCTGAATCATCAGTAAAAAGATATGTGGGAACTTTTCCCAACTCTGTTTTCCAGCAGGCCCATGTGACCCAGTGCCCTCTGTAAATGTTTGACTTAACAGCGAAGGGCAAACGTGAAGCAGTTGCATCATACCAGTTGCATCATGCAGACATTTTTATTCCTCTTCAACCTCGACCTTATGAGTGAATCTCCAAATGGTCCACGCATTTCACCGCGTTTAGTAAACAATCTGAAGGTCAATCCCAGGTCTGTAACCTCTATATTTCACGGCTGCCTCCACTCACTGTGCTGTTTATGGGGATGCAGTAAAGCACTATAACTGTTTCACAGACATAAAAAACCTTTTGATTGACATATTTGACCTTGACCCATCAATGATTTATGTGTGAGAAGCACCTGCATGTTTGCAGCACATGCAAAGATTTTTTTCAACCCGTTTCAAAAACAAATCCGCATTTTTGAGGCACTTCGCTGCATTAGGAAAATGCGGGATCATATCTAATAGAGAAAATATTTTCTACTTTTCCCTCTGATGTCCTCCGGCTGCTCTGCCTGAACTCTCTGTGATTTACGGAGTTTCTTCATGTGATGATGTGAACACGGCTGGACGGAGACCGGACACAGCCTCCGAGACAAACTGAGGCCAGTTTGAGGACAAGGAATCCAGTGGTGAGGTGGCTTACAGAGTTTCTTGATGTGCCGCTAATGTGATTTGTTGTTGCTGCTGTTAGGCAGTTACCGCTAGCTGCAGCTAACATTAGTGGTCCCATTAGCTGATGCAGCACCAGGTCGCCAGGACCCAAACCACCCTGGTACTGTATTCCCTGCTGTCAAACTTGCCTCTGTTGGGTGTCGGGTTCTTGTCGGATGCTCAATCCCACTTGAGTCATGTTTGGAAAATCCTTTTAACATTTAATCAACCGTGTTCACTGGGAGCTCCCAATCAGCAGACAGCTAATTGGACATAGCTGCATGACGGGGGCTTAGCACACATTCAATGCTAATGCTATTGGCTGCTTTATGCAATACTTTATACTTTATGCAAGCAAATAGCACTCTGCCTTCCATTTCATGACATGGCATAAGCCTTATTATTGTCTTAATGTCAAATTTAGCACCAGGACTCACATAAAAAGGATTTTGATCCCTTAATTCTTATTGAAGAACATTCAGTGTCATTGCATTTCAAGTGAGAAATTAGAGGTTATTAAAATTGATTCATCCTCGCATCTTGTACACGGACTTTGTTTAAACTGCTCTCAATCTTAGACTTAGTACATTCAGTAACTTCAGTGACCTTGTAAGGGAACGACTTACTGGTAACAATTCACTGCATATTGTAAACCAATTGTGTGGGATTTGTTCAAGCACCACACGTAGAGTAATCAGTCGTACATCAATAAGAGCCAGTGGTTACGGAAAGATGACCCAGCACTTAGCAGGCACTTATGTCAGAGGCTTTGCCGCACAATATCGTACAGTACACAGACGATTCAATTACTCTGTTGGGACTGTTACATAAGAAGGAGCATGAGCGGCCGTGGAGATGGCTGAGATACCAAGCAGTCCCTCCAGACTGTCTCTCTCCAGCCTTCACTTACAGGACGAATCAAACCCAAAACAGCAAAGAAGATTTAATCAAGTCTTTCTGCAGCACGTGCGATCTTTGAGTCTCTGCATCTGGACTGTGTCAACTGTGGCACCAGCTGGGCCGCAAACAGCAGACACAGGAGGGCACATGGCATCGAGCATGTTTGGAAACTATTAAGTAAAACTTTGCCATATTTGCTTTGGATATGGGGCCAAGATTGCATGGTCTATATGAATAATAAAAATACAATCTTAAATTTCTGCAACTGATCTGAGGCAGTCCGTCCAATCGGACCGTTTTTTAGTAGTGCCGAGTCATACACGAGGCATATATTTTCGCTGCGACCTTCAGTGTAGCTAATCGAGCTAACAGGACGGGGCGGGGTTGTGTAACGGCAACATGAGATTGTTCATTCTTAATCCTCCATCAGACTAAGCCTTCCCCCAACTGACGCCAAGTTTTTACCTCCCTCACACCTGCCCCATCTCGCTCCAGCTGAGCCCCTCGCTCTGTAGAGGTCTGAGCACGACACTGCCGAGTAACACTTGGAAGAGAAGCCATTAAAAAGCCAAAGTGGTTCTATTTCTTCTTCTTCTCTCTTAGGCCCTCTGCATTGCCTTCCTCCAGAACGAAACGAATCATGGTCTTCATCTTTCTCTCTCTTCACGATAGCCTTCAACAAGCTATAAATCGTAACAAGCAATGAAATGGTGCCACTGTTTTATATGTTTTATACAGTATAGAAATTGATTTTGGGGGAGCTTATCTTCCTCTTCATGGTCAAACTGGGGGTGTCACTGAAAACCAGCTTGTGCCGTCACCCTACACTGACTGGTCATGTGTGTCTTGGTGCATCATTGTCATGACAGAATTTTGGAGGCGAGAGACAAACATTCAGCTCTTATCTATCAGCTCTCTGGAGGAAGTGAGGTTCAGCCAGACTGAGGCGCCGCTCACACCGCCCACAAGTGAGCGAATGTGGCCGGATGCATCAGCTCTCCATCACAAACTCACTTTCCTGCTCATTTGCATGGTTGATGCACAACTGGAGGAGATCAATACATTACTTCAGATTGTTTTATTTCAGCAGAAACATCAATAGGGGTGATTTATATTTACTTACAATAAATAGACAAATGTTGAGAGCGATTATCACCCCAACATTTGCCACCACTTACAAGTTACAGCTCCATGCAAAGGATTCCAAGGTCTTTATAATGTATGTATGTGACACTACTCTAAGTGGCAGAACAGAACACAGGTGGGCAACAATCATATCATGCAGGTGAGTCAGTTCAAACACTGGAAACAATCTTTTGTCAACAGAGAGATGAAAAGTTTAGGATTTATACGGACTGTGCTGTATCACCTTTATAATATAAGATACCTTATTGTCCCGGACTTACTGAACCAGCATCCTTGCAATCATATTAAAATACGTTCACATAAACAATAAAAACCAATAAGACTACTAGAACCAATAATTGAGTAAGAGTATTGCACATGACTACTACATAACATGTCTTAATTAACAAATAGATTTGCAAAGCGTCAGGCAAGGTCAGAAAATTCACAAGTAGGATAGGAGCCAGGATTACACAACCTACATGAATAATAATAAAAAAAAATACCATTTAAAATTTCTGCAACTGATCGTCCAATCAGGGCAGCGTGTCTGATCTCAGACAATTGAAGCTTATGAAGCATGCATCGTGAATCAGTGTGAAGATATTTTTATCTGGTTTAATTTCTCTTCAGGAAACACATAAAACAACAGGATTTACCATGTGCAACTGTATAACTCAAATTAACTGTAAAGTTGATCCCGGGTCAGGTCTTAACTAAAGTAATAAAGATTTAGCTGAGACACTTAATAGACGAGAAATAATCAATGCAAAAATGCAAAAATAGTATTCATGAATATGTTCTAGTCCTCACTTTTGGTCATGCTGTAAGAAAACAGTCATGCTTTTTTAAATTAAATAAATTATTTGTTGGTTTATTGATTAGCAATCACAGTGAAAATGTATTACTGATTTGAGTCAAACATTTAAAAAAAAAAATCCACTGGCTAAAGCTTCTGAAATATTGGCAGGTTTTCTGAGGTTAACGTGATAAAAAATGGAATATCTTTGGGTTTTTGGCTTTTTTGGACAAAACAGGACTCTCATTGGCATTTTTCACCATTTCTGAACAACAATTAATTGATTAGCTGAGAAAACAATCAGCAGATTTATCAATAATGAGCAGAATTGTTAATTAGACTCCTAATTCAAAATCACGTGTTGAAAATTAAAGAGTGCGATGATCTTTGCTATCTGCATGTGATGAAGTCTGCAGGTAAAATCTGAGAGGAACATAATCCGCACCTGACCTTGCCGGCTTTGGTCCTCTTTTTATTATTTCAATTTACCACCTGACGTTCCACGACGTCTGTAAAAACTGAGTTTAGAAGAAAATCGACTAAAATCCAGCAGCAAGCAGCAGAGAGGCTTTAAGCTGCTGTTAAAAACCTCTATTAAAAGACCCCCTGTGGGATTAAGACGATGCACGGAGAGGAATGAGGTGGGATTTTGTAAAGACTAAATCACAGTATTTAAGATTTCACCCATATCCACACTTTAGACAACATAGATAGAATTTCTCTGTTTCCTCACTGTATTCTGATTCTCTTATTTTTCTTTCTGTCTGACCTTCACAAAGAGAAAGAAAGCCCACACTGCCTTCTCTTCCAGTCTCACAGTGGGCCAATTACATGCTGTCAATATGTGCATCAGCCCACACCAGCTCTTTTTAGCTAATGTCCAATTAGAGTGGCAGCAGGCATTCAGATCCACTGACCACCATGAGTGTGCAAGAATATGATGGAAATATAATGAGATAAAATGTTTGTGAGAGAAAGTTAAACAATAGCATTCCTGTCTACTAACTCAGGTAATTTCAGGTCATTGAAATAATTAGCTAAAAGTAATAGCTAAACTGTTGAAATAGATCACAGCATAAATGGTGGTGCTGATGTACTAGCCTTAAATGGATTAAGACGAGGGAATGTAAATCTGCGTTAAGAAATGTTTAATGTAGACCTGACTAATTGTTAAAGAAGGTTATTTTCTCAATTATTCAGGAAGTAATTTTGTTCATGAAATGTCAGAAAATTGATTTTGCACAAATCTGTGCTTTCCTCCCGCCAGTATACGGCTCCGGATCAGTACCATAGCAGAGTACAATTAACCGCACAACAAGCCATATTATTTGTCCGATATTTGCACGAAAAATTCTCCAAAAGGAGCCGACAACAAACACAAACACAGCTGAGAGGTCAAGTTAAGTGACTGGAGTTAGCTGAGGTGAAGCCTGGCAGACGGCTCACGGCTAGCTGCTACTCAAAGCGGCCACACCCTTAATTGTGCAGAACTTTAATAATATAAATTAATATAATTTAAACGAGTCGGTTATATAAAAGTCTACCTGAGAAATTAAATATAGAGAAAATTGTTTCTTGTACCAGGATGAAAACATATTTATTTCTACTGTAAAGTTAGACATTTTATCATGGGGTCTTATGGGGATTGACCATTGACTGTATATAAAGATGAACGACATGAGAGCTCCTAAAAAGTGAAGCCAAAAAACATCTGGATTGCCCCCTGGTGGTGGGCTGCAGTATAGAAAAAAAACAACAACTCGAGACCGCTGCTCCGCTGCCTGGTCGCTACTGCGCAGACTCTGGCTCCAAATGCGGCCGTACCCGGGATAATCTGGCTTAATTTTTGTACAATGGGAGGAAGTGGAGACGCGTCGTCCATCTTTATTTATGTCAATGGTTTAACCTGGTTCAACTTGTTGCTGCAACCCAGCGCAATATCATCCGACAAGACGCTGCATTGGCCAATCACATACACACATTCCTGGCAGGTTACTTTGCAAACATACAGTAGTCACAACAGTTGCTGCAGTGTTGTAAAATCCTGTCTGTGAGTATTACAAACCGCTGTTCAGTGTGTATGCATCTACTAATCTGTTTCTCCAAATAGACTTCTTGGTCTGGATTCCTGCTGTGTGTGCGCCTCTGCCAACAAGCCATGAAAATTGCGCTTTGTGTTGCATTTGCTATCAGAGTCAAAAATGACCAATAACACGGAGGGTGTTTTTGCTTCAGGAATCAGCAACAGATACAGCAGCCTTGTTTGTTTTAATTATTCATTTATATACAATTCCACTGGCTGCTGTGCCCTGGTGCTCCCAAAATGTGCCTATTCTGCTCTGCCAGCAGTCCACACTTGCTGTTATGAGATCAAATCTATGCTGCCTCTATATATCAGGACATTTCCTCTCTTCAACTGTACTCTTCCTTCAGTATAGCTGCAGTCGCATTAACCCAGATACAGAACAACGTAGTTCAGAAGAGACAAAGCTCGCCTCTTATGCAACCCCGTCATCCGAGCGGGGCAGCATCACCCGCGGTCTGATCCTCAGAGTCACAAAGGAACGAAAGAATGAGACGAGACAAGAACAAAAGCAAAAACCACTGGAGGACACATAGAAGTAAAAAGCCTCCGCATTCATTGACTGCAGCTCCTTCGGGCCAACTGACTGCAGCGGCGGAGGTCGAGCTCAACTGAAAGGAGCCAAAGAGCTTTGGTCTTTCACAAGAATTTGAGTTTCTCCGCTGCGCTGGCCTTCGGTTTACGTAAGAGAAAGACCGGCAATCAAGTCGGATGATGTCAGTGTGCAGATGAAGGGAAGACAGAGGGGCAAAGAACAAAAAGTAATCAGCAGACAAACTCTGGCTTAATAGGTTAAGATGATTCAACTGCACCATCGTGTGTCATCAATCTGTTTGGTCATATAACTCCTAATGCTACAATCATAACATATGTTATTATTTCCAACTGTACTCTTGCATTATTCTGTCGCCAATTAAGAAAATATATTATTACTAGTAAATGTTTATTCCTTTATTTTAGTGTGATAATAGTATAGAGTATGGTTGAATTTGTTTAATTCAATAAGGCAAATCTCATCCGACTCCTCTTTCACAACAACCAGCTGTTCAGGGCATCAGCGAATTAAAATGACAGATTCTTTTTTGCACATATGGTACGTTCTTGAACAACAAGGGTTACGTAAGCTCTTCCATGACTGCAGCTGAAACTTTACTGAGCTCAGCAGCAGCAGCAGAAACATTTCTTCCACTGAGACAGCAGATTCGGAGTTAATCGTAAACGCAGAGCTAGACTAAACTGATTAATGTGTTAGAGTCCAGTCATTTATTAATACGTGAACAGGGAAAACATGACCCAAAAAGTGTTTTTTTCTTACAACGTGGAGAAAGGAAACTGAGAATTTAATAAAAAATTGAATAAAGTGATCAGCCTCGCTCCTTTCCCCCCTCCCACAGCTGTTGTGTTGGACAGACGCTCCACATTACAGCATTATTGATCTCTACATTTGTCTGGGTGACATATCTGCCACAGCTGGCTGATCCAGACCAGCGCCCACCTCGGGTTGTACAACTCGGGCATATCTGTTTCATGTCACTGAAAGATGATGTCACTACATTTCAGAGAGAGATACTGTACTCCACTACACTTATTAAAACTATACACATTTATCTTGAGACCCTTAAGAGGGTTCCCACTAAATTGGTAACAGCAGTATATAAAGTAGTTAAAACCTCTCCTTACACATCAGTAGTATGAACAGTCTAATGATGGCATATATAAGAAAATATCAGTCACAAGTACCCCGACTTTTGAATGCAGCGCTTGTATTGGAGTATTTTTTACATGGATGTATTGGTACTTTTACTGAAGAAAAGGAATAATTCATCAACCTCTGTTTACATTTCTCCTTTTTTATGGATTATATAGTAGCCTCATGTCAGTTTAACTCTTAACTCTAAACGTCAGGAGTGAAATGCTAGAGCAGAGTAATGTGAATACCGAAGGCAGCCTAAACGTCTGGTACAAAGGTGAGTCATACCAGGCTGTCGGGACTTTCATGTTCAGGTTTGAACAAATAAAATGATACAATAGCATTTCAAAGTGCTCAAACAACCTGAGCCCAAACTGCACAGAAAGAAGAAAGAAAGCAACATGATCAAGCAAATATGACCCGTCTTTTAGTTCAAATTAAAGCCCCTTTTCATGAAGTGTATATGGCATCCCATACTGTACCGTGTACTTCCAATTCTGCACCAGTTTTTCACTAAAACACACACAAATTGTCCCAATGTTGTTTCAGAATTGTGCAAGGTGACTGCTAAACTAAAAAAAACCATATATCAGATTTGTTATTGTTATATATTGTTTTATTTTAGCATTTTATAATGAAGTTTATCACGGGGTTAGTTTGCAATTTGGTTTTTGCTTTGTTTTTGTTTAATATGTTGGAACCATACGTGTTCTCACTTATGGTCAAATTCAGAAAGAGTCGGAAAGTGTAGGTGTAGGACAATGTGTGTAAGAGTTGCATAACAGGTTTGACATTTAAATAAAGTGTGGCAATTATGCAAGTAAGTCTAATTTTAGAAACCACAAAAAAATGCATCACTCCTACAAATTGAATCAAGGTCAGACAAGTGGTTTAGTCGATTTGGCCCTTTTTTTATGCACTTTTTATAACATCTACAAGACAAAATGTAACGTCAAGACTCGCACAACCTTTCCCGTCCGTATATATTCAAACGAATCTTGTCCGACAGCTTCCTACAAGCAGCTCTGTGTGTGTTCCTGGTGCTGAGAATCCACAGTGAGTCATGCTCTAAATGCTCCAAAGTTTTACATACCGCACCTGGTTTACCTGGTGTGTTTGTACATCCAGCAAAGACTGCAGTCTAAGTTTTAAATCACCTCTGACTTTTTCCAACCTCATTTCCCTGAAAAGGCACGACTGCTTGGAACTCCCTGAATATTTCCTAAACATCGCTGAATTTCCTTTTGTGTGCTTCTGAACCTGTGACGAGCATTTTAAACGAACTCTCCAGGCTGACTTTAACCAGGAGGCCTTTACATCCAATCATGGGATTTAAATGATAGGAGATAAAACAAAAGGCCTATTCTGCTGCCTTGTACACTGCGTTAGCAGCAAGAATGTGCAACCCCTCTGACTTCTCAACTGTGGATCAGTAATGTGAGTGCACATGCTGTCTTCGTAGCTCTACATGACACGAGCCGTGTGGTTTCACGTGCACTCAGAAGACGAATGGAGAGCGTTTGTGTTTACGTCAGGGGGCAAAGACACGAGTCCGATCCAGGCCGCTGAGCAGTTTTCCCCTCGTCAATAATGAAGAACTGCTTCACCTGGTTTATCTTGAAAGTTTTCTTTTACGCACACAACTTGTAGGACAAGACTTGATGAAGACAAGAAACATGAACTTGAAGATGAAGTTCTGATATTTTTTTAGTTCATTCCAATGCATAGAGTTTGTTCCATTTACGTTTGTTTTGTTTTTTGTTTAACTTTTGGTCACTAAAAACAGCTATGAACTCAAGTCAAACACAGTTCACTATAAAGAGTGGTGGAATATAACTAAGTACATTCACTCAAGTACAATGTGGCATAATTGTACTTATACTTACCAAGTTACTGAAAGAAATAAGGTTTTACATTAAAAAATATATGATGAAATTAAAATACAGAACATTGTTTTACACATTGGATC
This sequence comes from Hollardia meadi, assembly GCA_037974645.1. NCBI lineage: Eukaryota > Metazoa > Chordata > Actinopteri > Tetraodontiformes > Triacanthodidae > Hollardia > Hollardia meadi. The sequence goes on along the minus strand of JBBPCS010000037.1, from coordinate 8,205,633 downwards.
TTTTGACTTATGTGACCACAAGTTGTTAGCAGACATTCCCCCTCTAAACCCCTCAAATGGTTTAATTTAAATGCATTTCTGTGATTTTACAAGGTAAAACTCTCTAATATTTCACAAAAAAGTCCCAAAAAATGAAAATAAAGTAATTACAGCTGTAATAATAAAATGCTTCTTAAGCATGAACATTAATGATAAGATTAAGAAGCAATTTTACTTTGTATAGTTTAAGTACATTTAGCTGATAATACTTCTGCACCTTTACTTAACTTAGTACTTTTACATTGCTACATTGGTACTTTTACTACACTTTACTTTTCTTTCAGATTAATAAAGACGACCGTACGTGCAAAGTTACCATCAGTGTTAATTAGCTCATAACTAGCTTAACTAGTGTTGCAGCAGGACATTAGCTTGATGTTGTTATGGTGACAAATTGCAAGAGATTAACTTATCAATGTGACAATGATACAGGTCATTGTTAGTGTTGTGTGTTATTGCTAATAAAATTTGAAACCACCAGAGTCTTAGACAGCTTATTACACGATGATAAGCTCCCGTCGTTTAAAATGTCAAGTACTCTCAAATGTTTAAACAGAATATTCAGGCTGGACTGCTTTTATCAGAGAGCAGATAACATAAGGAAGATTCAAACTTTAGTCATTATATAAAGGTATAAAACATCATCTATGTTAAAGATAACTTGAAAGTGAACCAATCGCATTTTTTTTCAAACAGAACAGAGTTTGTTTGAGCCGTGTTTTCTTTGTGCCAACTGTAGTCTCGTCTTCCTTCATTGAGTCAGTGCTCTCATCATACAACCTTACAGTTATTATGTGCTGTTTCAAAGCAGCAGGGGGGAGCCTCTTTTTGGCCTTGATGGTTTTGATGCAATTTTCTTTGTTTCATCACATTTTAAGAGAAACTGTGATACTGATTTTTCTAACCACGAAGCCCTAAAAGCTTAAAACCTGATTGAAAGTTTAATAAAGAAAGGTTTTCTGTCTGACCTTTCTCTCATTTTGCATTTCTTGCAAAATACTGGGTACTTTTATCTCTTCAGGCTACTAAATATCCTTCAAATTGTACAATATAATAAGGAAAAAGCTCTATTTAGTTTGTTGTGCAATGAGGGGTCACAACATTTCATCATTTCAAGGTCACGAGCCAAAAAGCTTGAGAACCACTTCCCTATAGGACTGGATTATTAGTTTAGAGATTTGTCTTTATTATGAAAGTAATCAAAGTTAACCAGCACTGAATTCTTTCATAGACATCCCAAAAAGATCATTTCAGTTGAACCATTAGCCTGCATAGCCAGAAATAATGGCTCCACCCACTAGGATTTAGCTAGCAACGGGTGGTGCTGGTGGAGTTTCTCTTTCTCTACGCGTCTCTGCATGAAATGTATGGATTTAGTGTGTTTTGGTACTAAACTTATATGCAGGGCAGCCAAAAGCAGGCGGTCCTCCCACAGCGGCTGCACCTGCAGGTCAGAGCCCGTCTCCCCCACCGGTTTCTTTCTTTGGAGCCTCTCCTCTCTGGATGTTACATAACGTAACTCCTCCACTGGACGAGAGAGAGGACAGCAGTCAAAATACAGGAGCTTCAAACCTTTTTCCAGGGGAGATGACTTAATAAAAATAGACATTAAGCCTCGACTTACATCGTTATGATTGATAAACAGATCGTTGTCGTGCCTCTAGTCTGCACAAACATATTAGTTTAAATATTTTTAAGCACCAAAAAAAAAAGAGTTCCAGCTTCTTTGGATTTTTGTTGGTCACAGAAAACATTTCAACCGTTTCAAAACAAAACAAAAGGCAGGTTTATTTGTATAGCACATTTCAATAATTCAACGTGCTTTACATAAAATATAGAAGGCATCAAGATGCAATGTAAAAGCAACATAAGACAAAAAAAACATTTACTGTAGATAGAAATTAGAAAGAGTTAAGAGGCAACATCAATTCAAATAAAACGAGTGAGTATTGGAAATTAGCATCGCTACCTATGGTGTTGTTTTAACAGATAATTAAGTCATGACTTGATTTTCTTTCTGCAATGTTCTTCTATGGCTACATGGGTTCAAATTAGGGCTGCAACAAATGATTATTTTCATTAGTGATTAGTTGTTTTGCAAGTAATACGTCAGAAAATGTCTTGTTTTGTCCAATAAATAATCAAAAAATATATCCAGTTTACAATAACATGAAACAGAGAAAAACCTCGAATCCTCACACTGGAAAAGCTGGAACAAGCAGCTGTGTGGCAGTTTTCCATGAAAAATTACTCAATTCACGAACCTATTAATCAACTAATTGTTTCAGCTCAGTTTGTACTCTTCCAAGTAGAATACAAAAATAGTGCTGGCTTTGGTTTTTGTATCGGTATTGACATCCTGGTATCGTGACACCAAATTACAACATACAGGCGTTATTTTTTACAGTCTAATAATAACCCGACGGGATTTTCTCCAACATAGATGAAAGTGAAAATAAATCAGATCTAAAAGTACGCCTCGATCTGACTGAGGGGAAGATCGTTACACTTCTACTTCTTCTAGCTCTGTATCATTGGACATCACAGTGTAACACACACACACACACACACACACACACACACACATTATGTAAATGTTCTAGTCCTGTTCTTTGGGAAGTGATTCGTCATCACCTCTTCAGGCCAGCACCTGCTCCCTGGCTCTCATCTCCAGAGCTTTTCCCACAAACCCTGTCAGGGCAGACAGGCTCATTAATATTAAACTCACGCTCCGGGCTGATGTAATCATCTTCCTCTAAACTCTCGCATGCAGCTCTCTTAAACCCAGCGGCGGTGATGTCATCTAATGCCCACTGGACATGTAAATGTACATCTGGATCAAAACGCTCCGCATGGTGACGCAGTACTTATTCATCTGACATTCGTCTCAAGCTGTGAAACAAACATTTGAAGGGCCCACATTGCACCTTGGCATATCTACTTCCTGTTGACAGTGAGTGTGTGACCAAGTGAAAGGCGGAAGAACTAGTTCACAATTCCCTACATACAGTATGTACGGTATAAAACCAAGAGAAGATGCTGATCAGCTTCAGTCTGCAGCAGATAAAAGAAGAGATGTGATGCAGCTGTAGGTAGATTCACTTTCACAAGCAAGTTATAGAGTCCACACCCATTTTACACACATGCAGTGTGTCTACACAAACTCTCTACATTCCTGCCACATACCAGAACACTTGCGTCAACACACACACACACACAGACACACACAGTTGTCTTCGGGGACATTAAATAGACTTACATTTCCTGGAGACTTACCCCAACATAACTAACCCTAACCTTCAAGACATATTTGAGCTGATCCAATTGCAGTTGATTTTATATATTTATATATACTTCAAGATGTTTTGGACACAGAATTATCTTTCAATTAAGAATTGCCTTTTGGAACAACAGCAGACACTTTCAATGCATAGTTTTATGTATATGCTGTATGTATATATATATTTTACTTTATATTTAGTGCCAATTTGCAAATGCTAGCATGCTAACATGCCAAATGAAGATGATAATAATTATGTCTCCTAAACATCAGCATGTTAGCAATGTCATTTAGCTCAAAGCACAGCTGTGCTCGCTTAAACACACAGATGTCATTTCTGCTGCTAGAGGTCTCCGATTGAAAACGTTCGCCGTTACCTAGAATAAAATTATGGATTTCTCTTGGTGTTTGAACATTGTTGGAAACTGTAAATACACACCTCAAATATATAACAAAGGAAATAAATACATAAAAAAGGTCTAGCTTTTAGACATTTTAATTCATTAAAATACATATTGTATCTTTAACTGCCGTCCCCCATAGAGGATAAGAAAGTAATCCTGCACATTCTGTGAAAAGCCTTTACTTAATGAATAATATCTTTAAGTGCGCGCACACACACACACACACACACACACACACACACACACACACACACACACACACACACATCATTCCCAGTATCCCACCACATCCCTGTAATCCTCCCCAGTAGCGCAGCAGTTAGGTAAGACTATGAGAGGTGTTGTGTAACTTTCCCAACATAAAGCATTTATGACATTTAAACTCATCCTGCTCACTGGTCTGCAGCGCTGCACACATGCACACGTACATTCCTACACACACAGTTATAAATGCATTGCGCGCACACACACACACACACCGCCCCTCTTATGCACTTATACAATAACCCATCATCAAGACTTTGGCAGATAATGACATTTTTAGCTGAGAGATATTAAGGCACGGTAACAGAAAGCGGTCACATTAATAATCTGACCTTTAAGTGTGATGTAATGCGTTTCATTGCTGTTTTCTGAGAATTACATGCAAGTGAGTGGGGATGAGTGGGCTATTTTTATATGTTACATTTTCCATCCTGCTCTGTCCTTGGGGGCAGACTGGCCAGATGCCCTACTAAAGTCCAAAGTGTGGCGGCGTCCTCATTACTGTTGAAAAGAAGCTGTCACATTTTTAATAGTGCAGTGGCAGAATCGGAATAAACTTTCCATCCCCTCGTCTTTCAATACATTGAGTGTCGCTTCATGTCAGTCAGTTTCTTTGCAATCTGTACTTGTATACTTGTTATGCATGTGAGCTATTCGTGTTGGCAATTTCACGGGTTGAACGGAGGCACTATACGTACATTATTTACCAGCAGACAGGATGATGCTTTATGTTTTCTCCTCAGCGTCACACACAAACAGACTCTAAAAGCCACTTGAGAGATACACGCTGAAAGGAGTCAGACAAGATAAGTGCAATTCACAAAACTCCTCAGTCATTCAACAGCTCTGTGTCAACCATTTATCTTTCAAATACAAAGACCTGGGTTTGTAAAAACAGGCAGATATCAAGTGTATGATTCTCTGATGGAGCACAGACATACACGTTAGGCCATTTCTTATTTTCTCAACTTACTTAAAGGGTCTCTGGTACATAAACAGCAGCTTATTTACACCCCCCCATTGTTCACCACAGCTTAGTGTTTTAGCATGCTAACATCTGCTAATTAGCTCTGAACACAAAGTACAGCTGTGACATTGTGGTGCTACATGAAAAGTAAGGCCGTCAGCCTTACTGATACCACAACCCATTAGTTCGCAGTTTTTAACTCACAACATACTCAGAGCAAGTTCAGACACATCCTCATAACAGAAATCATAAAAATGAAATATTTACTTTTTCAAATTTATAAATGTCAAGATCTCATACGATCCCAATTCAGTTTTTAAGTAGTTACATATGGCCAGACTCACTTGCAGGCCTTTGTGTATGGTCATTTTTCACAGCAGACATTTTGATTTGTCACAGTAGGAAAAGCACGTGATACTAATCATAATTAGTAACGGTTCTGTTGTTTATAATGTTTACTCATTGGGACACTAAGTTATGACAGTGTGACAGTGAGTCAACGTGTACAATACCATGACATTGGAACTGACGCAGCTAAATGGAATTCAGCCATTACTCATTTTGTGATTTACATCAGTGCTCGCTGTGACGTGAGGCCTTTTGGTGAATTTCACGACAGAAAACAACAAAAATGAAAATCTATTATTCACCAGCAGTTTTTAGACATTCTGCATGTGCTCTCTGTCTCCAGTAGTGACTCAACATATTACATTTAGGATCACACGGTTCTTAAGGGGACTAAAGTAGCCCAGCCTGTTTCTATTTATGTGGCAGCAGGTGATAAGCCCTTCCATGTCTAGAGAGCGCATCCCTTTAAATCCATCCTCACCAACTGGGTGACCCTCAAACAGAGGCTGACTTCAGGTTTCTCTCTGATATCCCTGAAATTGTAAAAATTCTCTTTTGTACGGCTCTACAGAGACAGTCCTCGCATTAGATTTTCATGGGAACAAGCCACACAACACACACACATCTGACAGATCTGCCACCAACATGACTGTTGCTAATCAGGTTAAAGATAGAACAGGTGAGCCGGAGCTGTTCCCAGAGTGACCTACTGTACAGACTCAATCCCTCGTCTCCTCTGGCCTCCTCACTCCTGCTCACAGGTTATTTGTCCATCCCATCCAGAGTCGACAGAGCGGTCATGAATTGGCTGATTAAAATGCTGAAAACAGGAAAGTGCGGAACAAACGCAGGTGAAGATTTGTTGGAGACAGCAGGATGGGATCAGCACATACAATTAATTTTTAGTCCATCTGCTGGAAAACCTTTGTGGGATTATCTTTGGAAACCTCTCACTTTGGTGGTTTAAACTAGTACAATTTAAAACAAAGTATTTAAACTGCCACGCTGTGAATTTTATTTGGGTTTGCCCTCCATATTATGGTCTTAGTTGGGCAACATTTTATTATATTCCACATTGCAACAAATGATTATTTTTACTGGGCTTTTAAGCAATGAATAAATTATTTAATGTACATAATGTAGAAAATACTAAGATAATTACAATTTCCCAGAGCCCAAGGTGACATCTTCAAAGGTTGACCAACAGTCCAAAACCCAAAAGATATTCAGTTTACAAAACACAAAAGAGCAAATATTAATATTTTGGAGCCTGGAACAGCTTCAATAATCTATTAAAGCAATATTTCAATAATTTGGTAGGCCTAAATAAGCTTATCCGCTTTTTTGCTGAGAGTTAGATGAGAAGATTGATACCACTTTCATATCTGTCCATTAAATTTAAAGCTACAACCAGGAGCCAGTTAGCTTAGCTTACCATATAGACTGGAAACAGGGGGAAAAAGCTAGCCTAGCTCTGTCCAAAGATAGTTTCATTAATCGTGTCTGACCGATAAATCAGCCAGGACGATATCATTGCAGATATATTGATATATGCCAGCCAATAATGACCAATGAAATTGAAGTACAGAAATATCATTATCAGATTTTTTAAATTCTCAAATATCAATATCTGTATGGGCCTTAAAAATCCTGTATTGGTCAGGCTCTACTAATTAACACGTTATACATGTTTAATCCATACATTAAAAAAAAAAAATGTAACAGCAACATGTTGTTTTCCAGCTGGTTGCCTGGCAAATCACAGTGGCACCAAGAATCCAGGAAGTCACTGCACCCGCCTACGGAATAGTCTGACACTTAAAACCACAACTTGTTTTTAAATTTCACCAATAAACAAGATTTAATCTTATTATTTGTGAGCTTTAGTGGTGCAGGGAGGAAGATCTTTCTAATCTTTGGACAGAGCTAGGACTATTGATTTAATTTAGCTAATCTTGATGGTGTTACTTCACATTAACCATTTATTTTACTCACTCTTTCTCTCCTACACCTGCACATTTTTCACACAGATTTAACTTAGTATTCACATCACTGTTTATGGAAAAATTCCATTAAACAAGCAAGACAGCAAACAATTATTTCCCTCATTTCCTCAACTATGAAGCCAAAGATCATCAGCGACAAACAATCACATGTCTGAATCAACACATACTCCCTTTCCTGCGTCACTCCATCTCACACCAACTCATATCCGTCTAACACTTCCCTATTCTGCCCTAATTTAAATTACATGCAAATCTGTCCAGTCACTGTGGTTTGTCACATATAACGTGGGCTGTGGTCCCATCACGAAAAAAACCCCCCATCTCTGCAAGCCTTGTTACATGATATCAACCTGTATTTGTTTTCTCTCTCCCTGTGAACTATGTCATGCAGTGTTGTTCAAGGTGATCTGCAGGCTGACAAAATATGTTTGTTGGCGATTTCAACACAGGGCTGCAGATATAAGATGACTCAGTGAAAGTTTTAAAGACGAGTCCCGGTTCTCTTGAATGAGTACATTTAAAAACTGACCTCTTGAGAGTTCGAAATTTAAATAATGCTCGTTAGTCGGCGGTGGGAGCAGTTTCTGTTTGCTGTGAAGTTGGAGTTCAGCAGCGGGGCAGGAGTCTGTGCGTCACAGGCTTTTGATTCAGTACCAATAAAGGCAGAATGAACGGGCTGTGAAACGTCTCACATTGTAAATAAGCAAGTCGTCTCCTCAGTGATTATGTAGAGGCCCTTCTTTTATCAGCAATGCAGATATGTTTTTGCACAATCAATCATCATTATCTGCCACAGCTTCATGTCATTATTGTGGGGCCTTTTGGGGCCAATCTGAGTCTCATGTTTTGAAGCATTGCAACATTGCAGCATTAACATGCTCTCAGGTATTTGTTGGGGAAGAATGTAATGTCTTCACAAGGCAAACTGCAACCCAAGTTGAAAGTCTTCCGGTGTCTCTCAAAGCTGACAGAAGCAGGAGGCGAGTTGTTGCCTAATCTAGATTGTTGAAATCAGCTAACTACTCAGCCACGACTTTAGAGATAAAGTCTTGCTGGCAGTTCCTCTCGGTAAACTCCCGGTAAATTCTTCTCTCCATTTTGATGGCGGGAGTTGCTCCAAAGGATTACCCCTTAATTCCACCAGACACAGCTGTGTTACGCACCAGCTGCGACGCGGTTTTGTTTCAGAACAGGGTCATTTCAGAAGAGGAGCGTTTTGCCTGCCAAGTTTTGTTTATTTGCTCAGATTTTATTGATTTGGCCGTTTTTTTCTTTGATTTTTGTGCTTATGTCATGGCCAAGTAAGCTACGTAGTTAAATCATAAGTAACCCTTTCTTTTTTGTCTGTTTTGATGTGATATACAGTACAATCGGGAGTCTGCACAGGGTGCCTTATTTTTTTTAAAATTACTGTTCCTGTGGCTGACTTCCTGTCTGGTGTACATTGATGCGGCTTCCGTCAAAAATAGACTAGGCCTGTATTCTCCACCGAACCGAGCAGAGAGCCATTTCTGGGGTGCCAGGTGGAATCACAAGCATTGTCTGAGCTCCAGCGGCCATGTCGTGGCCAGAACGAGGCGCAGATGTGCTTGTTGGAATTTGGGGGTTACATTGCAGCCACTGCAATAAGGCAAATTACTGGACTAATTCCCAAATTTTTGGTTAGTTTTAATCATTTACACATCAAAATATGTAAATATAGGGCCCAAGTTTAAAAATACTGTAATTCCCCTTTAATAGAACTTTTTTCGCTGGGAAGACTCTTTAAGGAAGTCGAGTTTCAAGTAGGTTGAGTCTTCCAGCGGTCAAGTATAAATGAAATCTTGAGCCCTCAGTTTTGTGAGTATGACTTGATCCTAAGACTACATTTACACCTCGTTAGTGCCAGGTGAAGCCTGCGTAAATGCAGCCTGCACAGTATGACCACATTCTTAAAAGAAAAGTCTGCCAGCTAGTTGAAAGATCACCCAACTTCACCTCTTCCTGTTAGCTCAAGCACGCCTGACAAAATGCTACAACTAGTTGCAGTCTTCCCTTCGAGAATGACACACCACTCTGCCTCTGACTGGTTGCCTTCGTTGGCTGGGTTGGTTAGGTTTAGGCATGAGGAGTGAGACTGGTTAAGGTAAGAATATCTGGGTTAGCAAGTCAGAGGCAGATTAGGGTGAATCAGAGGCAAAGTGATGCAGGTGGGATCCATACTAACGCCCCTGCAGCTGGGAAGCACCGTGTTTGTTGATGGGTCTGCCAGCCCTGCCTAACTCATTTGCATATTGAAATCCCATATCCCATATTAATACCAGGTGTAAATACAAAAGTCCATGGATCGGATGTCATTATCAAGTAATACTGTATATCCAGATAACATGCCAACAGGTCTATGTCAGTTATGTGGTGCAAACTAATATCCAAGACACTAAATATTGATGATATTGTATCTCCTGCTGCATAGTTTGTCTGTAACCTTCTGTGCTGCTGCCTTGACACTTGATTTAAGATTAACAGGATTAATATGTTAAATTCAAATTAGATCAAAAACTATTCCTGACAGAGTAGCTCTGCTGTGTGTGTGTGAACTCATCAGCAGAGGGCAGACAAAATAACAGACACCTTATGATACAATGCAAAAACCCATTCTTTAGAAATTAGAGGTTTTTACTTTGTTGAGGCTGTCAGGATCTGGCTGTAAATGTAGGCAATAGATGTGTCACATCTTATCATGTGCATGTGTAAACTAAATGTGATTATAGCCCACTTGTCCAGCTTCCGGAGAAAAATCATAATTCAGCTCAGCGCCTCGCCAGCAGTCCAGCTCATCATTGATGCTGCTGTTGACTGTATTCCTCAGGTGGCTCCCGTGTCATGGAAACTGGTTTCCCCTCCGGCGGGACTCCCACGCTCACGAGAGCCGTAACCAGACACCTGCTTTTGTTTTGTTCGATGCTCTCCAGGTAGATAAAAGAACAGAGGAGGGGGGTGGATGGGGGGTGTATAGAGGAGGAGAAGCAGGTGCGTCACAGATCTTTGGTTTCAGCTATTTCCTCTCAGCGCAGGCAGAGCGATAAGAGGAAGAAACGGCAGAGGGAAGTGCAGAGGGGAAAGTTATTTGCCTGTGAATCAAAGACTTTTCCGACCACAGCTGCAGTGACAGCCATCGAAAAAGAAGAAGGAGAAGGACAGGGAGCCACGTTTTGAGGAGGACTACATCTTTCCCCGTGCTCTCAGTCACCTGGACGCTCTGTAGCAGGCTCATTCATCAGACAGAGGAGGACATGAAGACCGGAAAGAAATCCTTCATCGGTAGGTGCTCCTTTAATTCACTGTGTTATGAGATTGTCTGGGGAAGCAGGGAAGGATGCACCTTGAAATGTGCAACTGTCATTCTTGTATACATCCAACAATTCAAGCATCTAAGTATTGTCCCTTTTTGTTTGCATATTCAATCATGTGACTATTAAATGTTTATGACTGTTTATTAACTGTTCAATCCCCTCCCCCCCTTTCACATTCCCTCTGCCTGCTTTGAGGTCATTGACATAACTTATATTGCTTTTTGGCACGATGCCAAACAAAAAGGCATCGTCTGGTGCTCTTCTGCCTGTTCTTGCATTGTCTGGTTAATTTTGGAATGTCAAACAGAGTCTTTCACCTCCTCTCTGCAGCTCCCTTTGCTTTTTCCATCTCATTTGTTACATGAGAGGATAAAAGCAACTGCAGAGCCCCGACATCGTAACCAGGACTGAAAGGATCGGATGATTTTGGCATTCAGTGATAGCCCCGAGAATCTGTTTTGCTAGCACAGATACGGATGGAAAGGCAAGGGCACACTTCGCCTTTTGTGATAGCTCCTAAACCGTAAAGGAATAGTTTAATATATTGGGAAATATGCTTATTTGGTTTCTTGCCAAGAGTTAAATGAGAAGATTGAAACCACTCTCATGTTGGTGCCGTGAATATGAAGATAGAGCTAGCTTAGCATAGCATAAAAGCTGAAAATAAGGCCTCTCCCTTTTCAGCAAATCTTCCTTTCAGTGACGACAGGACAAATCTGGCCAAAGAAATCATATAGCCCTCCTTCAAAACATCTTTTTGTTTTTATACAGGCTGGTATTAAACATACACATGCATTGTGTTTGTTTAATGTAGCTTTAGAGACGCTAGTAGGCAGATTGTGTTTCCTTCAGACAGAGCCAGGCTAGCTCTTTCCTTCTGTTTCCATTTTCTATGCTAAACTAAGCTAACCAACTGTTGGCTGTAGCTTAAATCAACTGTACATGACATCAGAGTGGTCTTATTCTCAGCGAGAAAACAGATAAGCTAATTAAACGGTTAAACCATTCCTTTTAAGACTGCCACTAAAGCTGGACGTCTTCTTTGTATTTGTGTTTCAGGGTGTTAGCCATGGGTAGACGTACATATTTGGCCTCCTCTCTGTTGCCGTAGCATGCCTATGAACGTAATCTCACTCTTTGTGGTGTGGAAAAGCTGAAAGTGTTTGGATTAGGGGCATCGTGATTGGGCATAGAGCAAAATTACTTTGGAGGTGATTGGATCCGACTGACGGATTACTGGGAACTGTTACATTCGACTGAATAAACGCACCACTCACTGAGCTTTCACTGCCTGTTTTCAAATTTGGAAAAACTCGCTTGGTGTTTGGGAAATTCCTCTGAAAATATCCACAGTGAAATCAGTCCCTGAATAAATCTGAAGTGACAATATACCGTGTGGTCACACAATCACGCCTCATGTTGGACCATCCACATCCTGTTTTGGTAGTTTTTGAGGTAGCGGTCATGCAAGGCCACAAACTGGCACCCAGTCATCGTCCTCATCTGAATCACTTTGCACACTTCATTAATTTGGTTTTGTTTCCAGCTGCAACACTTGATTGATTCTCAGTGGATGTTTTCCAGATGAATATCTCATAGAGATAACGTCCTCATGAGGTTTTACGCTGGATTTGCGATGCTATCAACACACAGACCACAAACTGGATCAAATTAATAACTTGCTGGTGGCTGTGCAAGTGTGTTCGCTTTATTTAGGCTAGCCTGTGTGCCTCTATAGAGTTCTACAAGCAGGCTCACTCCACAGACTTGAGTTTAAAGTCTTTTTTCCATGTGTCATATTTCATGTGATCACAATGGAGCCCATGATCAGAGAAACGGGAACTGCACTCAATAAAGGAAGTCACCACTGTCCACTGATTCATGATGTTTGACCTACATGGGAAGTGCAGTTAGTGAATGAGTCTGATGCTCTGAATGAAAATGTCTTTTTTTATCTGCTTCCTCTCTACTGGTCCATTTTAGTTTCAGTTTGATACTTTCATGTACGATTGCAAGAGTTCACATAAATTTACATGTGCTTCCATATAGCGTTCTTACAATATATGTTTTGTAGTGAAAGAAAATAACAATAATAATGATAATAAATCATAAATAAATGGAATAAGAAACAAAAATTGGCTAGTACTGCACATAGCACGTATCTACAGTACATTAAATAAAATTAAAGAATAGATTAATCTTTTGAGTCATTTTTTAGGAAATTCATTTTACAGCTTCTCAAATGTGAATATTTTCTGGTTGCTTCAGTCCTCTATGACAGTAAACTGAAGATCTTTGGGTTGCGGACAAAACAAGACATTTGAAGACATCATCTCGGGCTATGGAAAACTATTCTTTCACCATTTTCTGACACTTTAAGGACCAAACAGCTAATTGTCTTTGACAGATTATTCAATAATGAAAACAATCATTAGTTGCAGCCCTATTAGACTGGAGGTACTACCCGAGTGTATGAGGACAAAGCTCATCTGACCATAATGATAGCAGTAATAGCAGTCACACCGATATAATTAATAGAGGCTTTGCGGTTTAAAATAGGCAGGATCATCCCTCGAGCTTGGCAAAAGAATAAAGTAATGCATCATGTGTAATATTTTGGCGGTGTCTGAGCCATCACATGCAAACATTTCTTGCCTGTTTGTTTATCTAATGAAGCAGGCACATGAGCAGCCATCGAATCCCCCGTGGAGAATGGGGGTGGGGGGGCTGGGAAATACACAACACATCTCATCTCCTGCCTGGAAATCAGGAGGGAAACAAAGACGGTTGTAATTCCAACTCTGGTCTCATGAGCCAAAATGTGCTCCCACTCGCTGGGGCCTGAGGCTGCACTGCGACGCTGGCTGTCGAACTGGACCGCCACCTCCGGTCTGCTCTGCGGTTCTCTGTATGAGTAATGTGCCAAGAGTATGTGAGAGTGTGATGCAGACGGCAGGCTCAAACAGAAAAGAGGAACCGAAGAGATCAGGGGGCCGATGATGTTGCCATGACAGTGTGGGTGTGAAACTCACAAGGCTGCAATCGCTCCTAAGAGCAGGTCAACAAGATCCACATTGTAATTAGACATCCTCCATCCTCATTAGCCAACAGCCTTCCTGCCAGCCCTACAGTTGGTCACTGAGGGCCTGTTTGGCTGTATGACTCATTCATCCACCTTCTGCTGCCTCCTGTTTACTGCACTGGAGGCAGGCAGCAAGGCAGGTACAAGTTTACCGTCTCATGTGTTACCATTACATTCGAGTCAAAGTACATTTTCTGACAAATAAATGCCTGAAAACCCAGGTGCTCTTTTCAGAAAACTGACTTCTCTAACCATTTGGGTGCAAAAACGATAATAAAAAATATTCCAACCACCGTACATAAAGATTATTAACTTTAAACAGAGAGGTAATTGGAAATATATCATCTACTATAACACTATATATATTATATACTATATAACTTCTGCTCCACTATATTTATTTGACAGTTACTACATTTTACATTAAAAAACATAATCTGCTTATATGATGTGATGCAGTACTATAGTACTATACTACTAATCTACCCAGTACTTAAAAGTGGCTTCACATTGACAAACTACATTAAAATGCAATTACAATTAACTAATGAATGCATTAAAATACATGCAATCATTAGTGATGCAAACAGAATCATTTAACATTCTATAGTAACATCAAACTTTGAGCAGAGATGTTTAAAGTAAATTTTGTTGATATTATTTCAATATTTTACTCATTTTTTGGATTCAGGAATTTACTAGTAATGGAGTATTTTTTTTAGACTACGATATTTCAACTTTTACTGAAGTAAAGTAGTACTTCTTCCACCACTGCCGGTCTTTGTACATACTGATAAAGTTTCAAATCCAAAATTACACAACCATGCAAAATAACGGACATTTCCAGCTACCTAGATTAGTAAAATACAGTTGCACCTTGAGAAACAGGTTAAAAACCCACAGACCGAATATTTTCTCATCCAGAGAGTCTTTAAAGAGGCAATAATCAGTATTTTATAACAATATATCAAACAAAAACATGAAAACATTTTGACAATGTGAAAGACGGCACAATTAGACAGCGAATTATCACCGGAATCTGCAGCTCCTCTTGGCTTTACAGAGCTTCATAGCGGGTTTATGCTCATTGTTTAGCTTTCCGGCTGCAACTTCACTGTTTTAGTTCTCACTGGTGTCATATAGTGTCATTTTCAGCCAGTGCAGGCGGCTGCTTTCAGAGAAAAAGCTCTAAAAGCCCACTGGACACAAACAGCAGACAGACACAGATTGAGACTATAGCTGGTGAACATATAGATTAGCCTTTAGAGGCTGAAGAGTCGGATATTTCCCGAGGAGTTGGTAGAGGCCAAAAACAGAGCTGAAAAAAGTGAACATTGGACTTCAATTTGTGAGGTGGGCATATGGATGGCATATGACAGTTGGAAAGGCTTTTTTTCTGGATGTGGTGGCAGGTGACTCACATGACTGCTTGTCAGCGGGCGGAAGTGCTGCCTGTCTGCTCAGCATCAATCACACGATGGGACAGAGAAAGCAGGGCAGCTTTTGTGAAGGTGCTAAATAAAGCCTGATTAATCTGAAACTGCAAAGACATTTACAGAGAATGAAATTTAAGTAGATCTCTGATGTATGTTCAGTACATTTGTGACGTGAAAGTGAAACTCCTTTCAAACTTCATCATCTAAAGTATGTGTCGGTTTTATAAAAAGGGGAAATATCACTTCAACCAGCTGCGTTTTGCTCTGTAACACCTGACTTGTTCCATAAGAACAGAAATAATGCAAATCAAAGACAGAATAAGGAACAACGCTGTTCAAGGGAACTGCAAGAGTCGTGTTGATCCTTCTACACGTTACCTAGGATGATAGCATGATACACTTGAATAATTCAGAGAAAGACTACATGAGGTAGCCTGGGAGAGGTGTTGCAGTCATGTAATTGGATCTGGTGCGTTTCTGTGTGTAAACAGAGCTGAAGATGAGCACAGAGTGTTTGCTCATGTTGCCTTCCCAGATATGAGAGGGATACGCCGCTGGCTGGCTCTACACCAGCCTGCTCCGTTTGGGCCCTACGCCACAGATGAAGCATTTAACTTCCTCTTTCGCCAATACAAGAACAATCGGCCCCGAGAAGTCTCACTTCCATTAACTTATGCATGACTGTCACATGTTAAACTGGGGACAGAACCCAGGGGTTCCCCACGGTCAGAGCTCGGCTGAATGAATCTCTAAGGACTGAAGCAGATGGTTTTAAGACTCAGAAGCAGTACTCAGATCCTTTATGCATGTAAAAATAGTGGAGCTGCATTTTTAAGCAAGAATGCCAAATATTTAGTGGTTACAGCCTTTTAAATATGATAATTTGATGGTTCTATTTGGTATATTTGTTATAAAAAAAAACAATTAATCAATAAATTAATTGAAAAGAAGGTAGTGCACAAGCTGCAATACCACAGTGTAAAAAATCTACTATTATAAACAAAAGTCCTGCTCAAGTAAAAGTATGCAAGTATTAAATAAACTTCAAGTACTCATAATACAGACAACAATCCCAGTGAGCGTTATACTTAATATTTAATAATTTGATTATCACTACAGGTGCGTTAATGTGTGAATAGTTGGTCCAGGTGAGGCGACTAAAGGTTATTTTCATCATTGATAAATGTGCAGTGAAATAGGAGGAAAACAAGCCCACAATTATCAAAATATTTTGTTGTTGTTCGACCAAAATCCAAAACCCAAAGATAGATTCAGTTGAAACAGAGAAAAGCAGCAAATCTTCACATTTAAGAAGCTGCAACATGAGAATGTTTGCTCTATTTTTCACAGATTAATGGATTATCAAAAAGGCTGGAATCTAATCAATTAATGGAAACGCAGTTTAAGCTCTAATGGCAATGCATCATATTTGGTACGTTTAATATTAAACTCTTGATCTGTGAAGTAACTTGTAAGAAAAGATGTTAGATAATTGGGTAAAAGAGCATCTGATAGATTTCCAAACAGTGGAGTTTAAGTATAAAGTATCACAAAAAGGAAATACTGTAAAGTTCCTCGACTTGGATACTTTCCAATACTGTAACAGAAAGCAGCAGTTACAGGAGAAAGGTGTAGCTAACGTCATTGTTCTCCCTGTGCAATAAAACACTAATAAACAGCTTTAAACACTCATTAAAAAACCATGATTGCTCTGTGAGTGATCCAATGACAGTTCCCTCCACAGACACAAAATAACATTTGCTTTGAGATTACTTTCGCTCACTGGAAAATTAGCAATGCGGCTCGCGCTCCTCCTCAGGCAGTATAGTTCTCTGCAATATGGCAGTTACGTAACTTACAGGGTTAGTGGACCACATCTATGACAGCTGGACTCATCGCTGATTCGGCTTAAACGAGCATGATGTCATGTGCACTTTCCCTGAATTTATATAATTATGCCCTGCAAAGTCACCTTTATAACCTTGACCTCATCAGCTGTGGGAATCCGCAAATTATTTAGAATGCAAAGCACATAGAGATTTCTTGAATTGCGTGGGTTTAAACAGGGGCTTGCTGATGCAGAACTGTTATTTTTCTTTCTTCATCATGCATTTTTATAGCCTTTTTGTGGATTACCGGGATCACCTTCTGTGGCTGCTGCACGCTGAAATGAAGCAAATCGTGACACACATTTCTCCACATCCTTTCAAAATAAAACGACTGCAGGATGGGAGCAGCCAAATCCAGCCCAATTTTTTGGGGGGGGGGTCCACATGCAGTGAGGATACCAGAGGAAGGGTATCGGCTCTGTCCTGTGATTGTAGTTTCTCCCCTCTCTCTTAATAACTGACTCTAATCCCTTTATATGCATGGTGATTACAGTCAGTTAAAGTTTTCCATTGAGAGAAACTGATGAAGAGGAGGGGGCGGAGGAGGTGGGACACCTCTCTCCCCCTCCTCCTCTGCGGTGAGCTCTCCTCGTCATCCTCCGCCTCCTACAGGCAGAACATGGCTGCAGCGGAATCCCGTGACGTCACGCCCCAGCAGTTGCCGTGGTTACGTGGGTGACGAAAAAATGGGCGTTGCTTCCCGAGCACCACGTGATCGGTATATATTAGCTGGCTGGCTCACGCAGAGTGGGCAGTTCAGAGTGGAGCGCGGTCGTTCGAGCTCTACGCACCCTAACCGGGCACGAAGTCAGCGGTGACTGACTGTTAGAGGATCACAGAGGAACTTTTGTTGTTGTTGTTTATTTTTCTTCTTCGTGTTTTTGTTGGATATTTGTCTCGCGCGCGCCCAACATGGCTATGACTGAGGCTGGATGTGATCTTACTTACTGCAAAATGAGGGGAATTGTCACCGTTCTCACCGGTGAGCTACTAAAACATTACAATTATCCCAATTCGTAGATTCAAGCTGCTCCTGTATTGATAAGTGAACCTAACTAAACGTATTTATTGATTTGTGAGCAAGACAAATAGCTGCAAGAGATGAATTTAACCTAATTGCAAAGTGCTTTTTTTGCTCTTCTTGTAAAGAAACATCACATTTATCGCTTTGAATTGAGTGTTACTGACAATTAATCTGCTCAGAAATCTCAAAACTGGTTATTTGCATTGTCGTGACAATGAATCCAGGATGGAAAATGCTTTGTTTGCCACCACTGTTGGTATCTGAATGAATGACCCAAGTGGTTGCATAACCTATAAGCCCGCAGCATTAGAGCTCTATGTACAACACGCAAATCTAAGATGCGTGAACCTCAAAAAACAGCGGATTACAGCTCTAACAGATATTTTAATGGAAGACAAAAATGTTTTGGATCACATATGGTGAATAACAGTGTGTGTGTGCTTTCTCAAACACTGAGTGTAAATTCTCTCCTCCTCTCTCCTCTTGCAGCTTTCATCAAGGAGAGAAAAATGGGGCTGAATGACTTCATCCAGAAGCTGGTGTCTACCCCACATATCTGCCAACAGTGAGTATTTCCTTTTAAAAAGACGAAAAACCGATGTAAAATTGGCCTTAAAATGTGGCACAGGGAGCATCTCTGGGCATCGGTCACCTCCTGGCTTGAGTATTTATTTCTGATCATTAGCCCATTCATGATCAGTGTCCAATCCCTGTCAGCCACCTGAATTTGGCAGGACATTCTGTGAGAAGCATAATCTGGGTCCAAGAAGCCAGGGTAAGAATAGTCCTTTCATGACGAGCCTGTTCACAATGCTCTGCACTGCCTAATCACCTTTCCAGCAAATCCCCTCTGTCCCCTAGACGAGGATAAACCGCTAATTCAGTTATTACATGATACATGGCTCGTCACATCACAGCATCCTGACATCCAGGTCAGGGTCTGGTGCTTTGGAAAAATACCCATGCGCTGCACCTGTCCCTTCCGGAGGCTCCATAAGGAAAGGGCGTCTGAGCCTGCAGAGCCTGCCTGAAGGCTCTTGTTGCGGGTCAGCAGCTTAAGCTTTTTCTCAGACAGGTTAGGCTGGTGCACGCCAATGAGTCTGTCCTACACCTGACCTGACTGGATGTTTCAGAGGGTCATTCACAGCCCAGCAGGAAGCGTTCACTCAGCTTCTGAGCCTGGCAAACTGCTCTACTACACTGTGCAACAAAGTTCAAATGCAGTCATATTGAATCCTTTAATCCAAAAAAAACATGAACATAATACCTGATGTCAAAATCCATCTTGTGACCAGACCTGTTTTTTTTTTATTGTTCTTTTCCAGTGTTGAAGTTAACAACTTCCTGAAGATTGATGAGAATCAGAACGAGGAGGTTGAAAATGAACTTCCTGATCGTCCAGTAAGCAGAAGCTGTTTATTGATACGACAACATTTTCTTTCCAAACTGAAAGCAGAGTGTTTATAATTTTCCTCATTCCATATCTTTTCAGATGTACCTAAATTCGCGAAGTTCACTGGCTGAGGAAACTCAGTAAGTAGCCTTATAAAATCTCTTTAACAGCAACAAGTTTGTAAAATATATACATATCAATAAAAATCCTAATCATCTGCTTGCTTCTCTAAATTAGGATCAAACCCTGTGATTTTGACTACCTCAAAGTCATCGGCAAAGGCAGCTTTGGAAAGGTGAGTCTGTCCAACTTCTCTTTTTATATAACTAACTTCCCTTGTCTGCTCATATCTGTCACCGCTGCCACACAGTCACTGACGCAAATATTTGCTCTATTACAGGTTCTGCTGGCTCGGCACAAGGAATCCACCAAATATTACGCCGTCAAAGTGCTACAGAAGAAAATCATCATGAAGAAGAAAGAGGTATTCAGATACTCTAATGAACCGAAATCACCACACCTAAATCCATATTCCGTAACGTAAAACATAGTGATGAATACAGCATTATATTAACTTCTATATCTTCCTTCCAGCACAAGCACATCATGGCTGAGCGCAGCGTGCTGATGAAGAACATCAAGCATCCCTTCCTGGTGGGGCTGCACTACTCCTTCCAGACCACCGACAAGCTGTACTTTGTCCTCGACTATGTCAACGGCGGAGAGGTAAGCTCAAATCTCACGACACCCAGAAATCGAGCACAACAGACCGGAATCGGGTCAGAACATCAAAGTGTGTTTCATATTGATGTTGACAGATGTTTGCCTGTTTCCTCTCCAGCTCTTCTACCATCTCCAGAGAGAGAGGATCTTCCTGGAGCCCAGAGCCAGGTTCTATGCTGCTGAAATTGCAAGTGCACTTGGCTACCTCCACTCCCTGCACATTGTGTACAGGTAAGGCACAATCCTGCAGTGCCCCCTTGTGGACATTTGTTAGCATGATCTGTGCTGAACTGAACTGAGGGAGCATAGGAGTAATTTTATTTTAAGCTTTGTCATTTCATCTTTACAGGGACCTGAAGCCTGAGAACATCCTGTTGGACTCGCAGGGCCACATTGTCCTCACAGACTTTGGCCTCTGCAAAGAAGGTCTTGAGGCCAATGGTACAACAACTACCTTCTGCGGGACGCCTGAGGTACGAAACAAATCTCTCAACTTTGATATTATCAATACAGAAACTCCAGCAAGGACAAATTAACTTGTCAGACATGTGTTGACTCTTTCTTGTTGCTTTCTTCACAGTATTTGGCCCCTGAGGTCCTCCAGAAGCAGGCGTACGACCGCACAGTTGACTGGTGGTGTCTGGGATCGGTGCTCTACGAGATGCTCTACGGACTTGTAAGTGCAAATCTGCAACTTTTTAAACGCCTCTTGGTGCAACTTGGTCATGGATTCAATAAACTTAAGTTGTTGTTCTTGCTTTTTTGCTTCACAGCCCCCGTTCTACAGTCGCAACACAGCTGAGATGTACAACAACATCCTGCACAAGTCTCCTGTGCTCAAACCCAATGTGTCAAACGCAGGAAGGGAGCTGCTCGAGGGGCTCCTGCAGAAGGACTGCACCAAGAGGCTGGGAGTGAAGGATGACTTTGTAAGTTAAGCACACATAACATAGAGAGAGATCAGTGAAGCTTGTTTGCTTTCAGTCTTGTTTGCTGATTTAGCATTTCTTTTTTTCCCCCCTCCAGCTTGAACTCAAGTACCATTCCTTCTTCTCTCCAATCCACTGGGAGGACCTGATGGCCAAGAAGATCACACCCCCATTCATCCCCTCAGTGGTAAGTTCAAACTATAGGGCTGCAGCTCATGATTTTTCATTATATTAATCATTTTCTCTATAAAATTGTCAAAAAAAATAGTGGAAAAATGCCTACAGTATTCCAGAGCCCGAACTAACTGGGGATCAATATGTGTTTTTTCAGGGCCGATACCGATTATTAGAATTCAAGGAAGCCAATATACATTTGCAATACAAATGAAAATGTCCGTGTCAAAATTTAGAATAACCAGTGATGAAATCTGACTAATTCTGATGTACAGTTTTAAGGTACTTGTACTTTGCTAAAACATTTCCCTTTTCTGCTACTTTACACTTTATATTCTTGTACTTTTTACTCCACACCATTTATTTGGTAACTTATTTAGTATTTACCAATACCAATAATTGGAAAAATGCTGAATATCAGACTCGATAATTGATAATTGATAATTGTCAATTATCGAGACAATAATCCAAAAATCTTCAATTTACAATCACATAGGGCTACAAGTGCCAATTATTTTTTATTCTCAATTAATCTAGTGATTAGTTGATCAATTGTGTGCTCCATAAAATGTCAGCTAATAGTGAAAAATGCCCATCAGTTTCCCGGAGCCCATTGTGAGGTCTTCAAATGTCAACAACAACATTCAGTTTAGAATCAGGAGACCAGAAAATATGCACATTCAAGAAGCTAGAATCAGTTGATTATTGCCATGTCTCAGGTCCATGATCGTATAAACACCGAACAGCAGCAAATCTTCACATTTAAGAAGCTGGAACAAGTGAATGCTGTTCTAATACGAAGAACATCTAATCTAATTCATGTCCTTCCTGCTCGGTTTCACAGACCGGCCCCACAGACCTCCGACACTTCGACCCCGAGTTCACCCACCTGCCCGTGACCTCCTCTCTGTGCAACGACACCCTGACTGTGACCAGCAGCGTCAAGGAAGCAGCCGGAGCTTTTCCGGGCTTCTCTTACGGGCCCCCGGCAGAACACTTCTTCATGTGAACGCCAACGTTTCTGTCCGTCTGTCCAGGGAACTCACAGGAGAAACGCTCTGGATTGGGAGTCTTACTTTGACTGACTGGACCACGCCGGAGCATCCTGCATGGGCGACGTTACACAGCCTGATAAAGAGGATGTAACTGACAATATGGACATGAATACTGGGGGGGCAGATCTTGTGCATGAAAAGTGTACTGATGGGGACTCTTATGTTACAACACCACCGGCCCTATTCTGCCTCAACCACCCAAAATCATAATACATGTGTGCCAAGTGTGGATGCACTCTGGGGTCCGAAAACATGGCTCTCTGGGGGACCTCACAGCTACTGGCGACACGAAGAGAAGAAGTGCCTGAGGTTCGAAAGGCAGTTTGGACGGCAGCAACGGCGTCATCGGAAACCACAAAACCATTTAATTTGTTTGGGCTTTCGACCTGAGCGCTAGCTGTTAAGGGTGATGCCTTCATTACGTGTCTACATATGTTTAAACTGTTTCACAGTTCACAATACATTGTTGTTTTCATGTAAACGCTCCATTGCACTTGAGGAAACAAGGGTCAAGAAAAGTGAAACATTCTGCTTTAAAGCATCAGTAACTTTGGGTTAGACAGCTGCATATCTTTCCCCTTTTTATTTTCATATCTGCAGTTTGGACAAAGAAATAACGGCATTTCAATATTATATGTTATACTTGGACCAAGCTGTCAACTATGGTCTGCTTTAACAAACACTTTCTTTTTGACCAGTTTGTCCTCATTAACTGAAGATCAAAGTTTTACTGTACTGTGTAAAAGAAAAAAAGTTACATATATTTTATTGCAAAACCAAAAGGTTTTCAAGGTTTAATAACTGCAAACATTCTCTCTTTACTTTTAAGAAAGTTCTGCATATATTTAAAATGGGTTATAAGTATATATAAATAGAGTGAATGAAAATTATATTTCCTGTACGTCAATATATTTTATTTTTTCTTTTCATTTACATCCAGTGACTGTGTTAATCTGTATCAGCTGTTTGCAAACTTAATGACAGACTTCTCTAATTGATCAGGCGAGTGGGACAGGAAGTTCAACCAGCAATAACAGGCCCACATCAATGATAGCACACACTGTATATCAATCTTCTTTCAAGTTTAAGTGATTGCTGTTTTATTGCAAACACTCCAGACAAACTATAGAATCTGTGATTACAAAGGTTTTTTGTATTTATGCATCATGTAGAGAAGAACTGTTAATGTCTCGTGCCTGTCCAAGGCGGCCTGATCCACATTTACTGTATGTACATATCTTTTTTTCCCCTAAACCTCTTTGCCCCTTTTCTAGAAAATAATCAGAGTAAGAAAGTGCTTCATTAATGTTGAAGAAGAACCACTAGGTGGAGCAGCTGCTGGCTTTCCCCGAACAGCGTTTCACCACTGGCCCACTACATAATATGGTTCTGGAAAGTGCAATAAATTCTTCTGAAAGAATAATTATCTATTATGTCTTTTAAACAGTGTAAGTTGTAATGTATGTTCTGATTTGCATTAAGTTATTAAGAGGGGATCTTCACTCAAACACAGATTGTTCATGACTTTGTTTTGCCCCCATTCACTCTCCATATTTTAACCGTTTGCATACAGAGTGCATTTCCAAGCCGGCTGAAAACACACAAAATGGCAACACACAGTTCTAGATAATTTTCTTCCATATTTGGAAGCATTACTTATCTGTTTTGTATTATTTTTTTGCATATTTATTTTCATGCCACTATGACTGTATGAAGAAGATAATTTACATGATCAACTGAAATACTGAACTGTAATCTGTGTCAGAAATGGCAAATAAATTGATTAAATTCAAAGCAAGTGTGCTGTTTCTAATGCTATTGATGGTACTTGTACATCATAATTATTGCATAATTTAAAAAATACAATACATTCATCTGACAAAAAACCTAGTCAATTATATAATAAATCACTATCTATAAAATGATGGGAAATAGTGAAAAATACCAATCAACAATAACTAGCCCATGTAAGATTTCATGTAAGATAAGGAAAAGCCTCTGACAAGCTGGAAACAGAAAATTATTCAATTATCAAAATAGTTGCTGCTTAAATTTCTGTCAACTGACTAATTTATTCTACTATTTAGGAATAATCCTTTTTTTTATTATGTTTTTGTCTTGATGTTTCATGTTTTAGGCCTATCTGACATTTTGTCAGTTTTATTTCATCTAGCTCTGAAAATGAAATGTAGTTTTTACAAGTGAAAATGCTAAATGAGGCTTAACTTACATTTTAAACGCAGCTAATGTTGGCTTAAAGTTAGCAAAACAAAATTAGCCCACAAATAATGAACGAACTACTATTTTCTACACATGTTTGAGTAACACACCCTTAGACAAAGCTGATAACATTTAACATGTGGGTTCATCTGTTCAAATACAAACTAATGTTGGCACTTTTTTGTCTTTCACCTGTGTTGATATACCGCCACACCTGTCGTCTCCCGTCGCGCCAAAGAAAGGACCTCAGTGTATGAGCATTGTGCACATGCGCGGTACGCCAAGCACAGAAAACTTCCTGCAAAATAGTGCTCCCTAACAACAGACAAAGCTTGAAACTGTGGATTCAATTGAAGACGCTTTAATAAAAGTGTTTTTCGTTCACTCCTTCAATGGTAAGACTGGTTTTGATCGTTTTGGTGTGTCGGTAATGTTTGTTTTTGCGATTAGCTTTGCAGTTGGCTGCAACGGGAGTGAGATGCTTTCACACGATGCCATTTCTATACCCACTCCAATGGCTGCTGGTACCGACTAATTTATGGAACGGAAAACTTTCATGCATGGCCCAAACTAAGTAACTCACAGCCAGCTTAGTGATTTAATCACCATAAACTATAGACTACTTAGCTAATATACATGCAAAATTGACAGCGTATGACACAGTCTTTACTATTAGAACTGATTTCATAGCGTGTAAATGTATGCCGAATCTGTCGGCTAACGTTCCTGTTGGAAAGCTCGCACTGTGGCGTGTAAATGTTGGGGCGGTACGTGTTAGTAGTGTCATTAATGGTTGGTCATAGTAGACGTATCAGTAAATGTTAGCTAGTTGCCCATATCTAGCTTCTTGTGTCGATTGTGCAGATTCAGTTTAAGCCGCTCTGTGGTTAAAGTTAAATCAGCTACTGTTTTGCAGGAATTAGTCTGATGTCAGATCCTTAATAGCAAACTGTGCACGGCTGGGTTATTTGCTGGATTCAGCTAACGTAATGGTAGTCGGCTAATATTTGCAGATGACCTGGATAGGAACTGTGCCTGGATTTCTGCCAGGAACAACAATACCGGACATGGGTGTTGGATCAAGCAGAGGTGTTGGCACAGAATGTATTGTAAAGTATTTAATGATGACCAAGAGCTGGTCACGCACAGTTTTGTCAATCCATAACATAAAGTAAACGGTTGCATAACAAACAAAAAACAATACAGGCAACACCTTCATCTGTCTGCATCAGAGGTGTATTTGTAATTTGCAAACAATGAATTGTAATTTTATGTTTCTAGAATAAAACTAACAAACCTCCTTTTAGATTTATACGCAACTAAAATACATCATATGAAGACCTTGGTAATGTCTCATTTTACAGGTCCCATGTTTAACAAATAATTCACTAGAAATGAACAAAGAAGACAGAAAATTCTTAGACAGTTTTCTGTAAACGAATATTTAATTTAAAGGAAGACTGATACACGAGGATCAGTTGGTACTCTTAACTTTTATTGTGCTTAACCTATGTAAATGCTAAAATGTGAGATTTCTTTGCAGGCAATCCAATATTAAATTGATATTTACCTTTGATGAAATTGATCTCAGTCAGTATTTCTAGTCATGAACATCTGAATAGTTCTTAGAAGGAAATACTTATGAAAATCAACAACTTCTTATAAACCCAAACAACTTTTTATTTATTTATTTTTTTCAAAAACTGAAAATTAATTTCTCCTATAAGTTAGGTCCAGCACAATAATTGGTGCCCATGGCCACTGCTTAACGGATTTTCCTAGACTTGATACGCCACCCTCTGGGAAAAGTCAGCAGTCACTTGAGGCAGAGACTCCAGAAGGATCCCGTCTCAGGGCGATGTTGTTCCTCAGGTAGCGTGATTCAACTTGAACGTTGTTGATGCTGGCAGAGGACAGGTGAGCAGCTCTGTTAGCGGTGGCAACAGCTGGAGGGACGGTGGCTTCAATTAATTTAAGTCTGTCGAATGAGCCAGAAAAACCAGCAGCGGTGTATATAAATTGGAAGTCTGGTTTGATTAATTAGCAAAGGACATTAATGAAAAAAGAAAAAAACAGCTGCTGGAGAGTGTGATGTTTTGGGGTCAGTGCAGCTGAGAAGGTAGATTTTCTTGTTCTTGATTTTATCATCTTTAGAGTTAAGGATCTTACAGCTTTTGCATGCTGTGGTTGAACTTGAAATGTCAAAAGTAATTATGCAGGTTCATTTATCATCAGTACATTATCTAGTGGCCTTATTTTTCCTTCAAATGGAAAGCCAGTTCACTCACTTACATAAATCTTGTGTAAGCTGACATATGGGCCGGTTGTCCAACCAATTCACGTGGCACGCTTTTGATTCAGAATGTGCACTGTTAACACATTCGTGCTGAATGTCTGACCTCGTTTCTCTTTCTGAGTGCATTATGCCAGTTAGATAAATGCACCACATCTCCAGCCGTGGGGAAAGACCACTTGAGTGAGCAGTGGACAAAATGTGGTTAGAACTCTGGATGCAATGTCATTTTGGATTGTTGTGCTCCTCTTTAAAATCCCTGATTCACTCAAACTACACTGTTCAAGCCTAAATAAGGCATTCATAGATTGCTTATCTGCATGTCTGAGACTTGGTGCACAAAACTCTGTCCCAGTTTCCTGCCCTACCTTGATGCAACCAATGTGATGTGCTCTTAGAGTGGCCACTATCATTCAGACGTCTAATTTCCACATTGTATAGCAGGATCACACATGCGACACTTGTACCTCCCTCACATTAACACGGATTGAGAATTAGATCTGGGTGAAGATATTGCAGAGGAATTATGACAGTCTGTTTTAAAAGGAGTTCACACTAGGGATCGACTGATTATTGGGTCTGATCTTAGCATTTTTATGCCTCTGCGCCGACGATAGCCGTGGCCGGAGGCATTATGTTTTTGGTTTGTCCGTCCGTCCCATTCTTGTGAACGCGATTAGATTGGACTCTGGATGAACTGATTAGATTTTGGTGGTCAGAGATCAAAGGTCAAGGTCAAACTATGCTGCTTGTATAGATCTTCTGTGTTGCCAGAATTTAGAGCTTCTTTGCAGCAGAGCAGAATTTAGAGCATCCCCCCCCCACCTCAGCTTTAGCTCTAGCTTTTTCTGTTCTTTTTTTTATGTATCCGATAGCCTTTTTTTTTTTTTTTAATCTTGTGTTATTTATAATTTTTATTTTTTGTACATAATGTCATTGAATATATCACAAAATATTGTACCACTTTTCCCAAAAAAATATAATGAAGTTTAAAAAAAACAAAAAAACAAATCAGGTTAGATCTTATCCCCTGGGGTGATCTATAGATATGACAGCTTGCATCTAAGCACCTAAAGCTTCTGCAGAATATGTTTTCGTTGAATGAAGGTTAGGTCAGATGTAAGATGGCACGCTTTCTTAATCCCACAGTTAACACAATTGTGGTGGGGACATCCAGCCATGTCGGCACCACACGTGCCCTCACCTGCAGGTCTCGTGCCGGAGATTAGACCAGGCTGCCCCAGTTCTCCATCGTCGCCACCTCCTTGCTGATCGCCCCCGCAATAGAGGCAAGAGATGGTCGCATCAATGAGCGTTTATGGGACAAGGGGAGGGGAGAGTCACGCATCAGAAAACTACATAAAGCATGACCCCCCCCCCCCCCCCCCAGCCATTTATTCTGTGCCTGTGTGTTTTTTGTTGCTGTGGTTGTGTGAAGCAGGGTCCGGACACGCTCTCCAAGTCCAGAGAGTAGGCTGTGTGTGCAGACATGTCGGGTCGCTCTGCTGCAGAGATGGATGACTCGCAGGAGCTGCCGGTGAGTCTAGCCACAATGATGCCAACACACTGTGAGGTGGGGGGTTGCATAAATAACGGTGTTTACAAATTGGTTGTAAGATGACACTGTACATTGTGTTCTGTTGCAAGTTTTTGAGACTGTACTGTCTTGTAACTGCATTACTATTTCTGCCTCCTGCCCAGGGACAACGGATGTAAATTAGCTTATAGCTAACTCTGGTACAGCCAAGAAGCTGTGCACTGTCCCTGTCAAATAAACAAATAAAATAAAATAAAAAAGAAATAGAAAAGCTTTTTTATATCAAGTCATTAATTGCAGGTAAATTAAACTGGGTGCTTTTATTGTATCATTAGTTTATTGTAAATTATTGATCAACATTTAATAATTTATGCTCCTCACATCTCATATGTTGTTGGTGCAGGTTTTAATTGTAATAAATTGTTGATCGGATTTTTGGCTGGAATGATCATAATTAATGGAAAATGTCGTTTAACGAGAGAATATCAAATAGTTGCCAGTTATTGCTTCTTAAATATGAGAATTTATAATTGTTCTGTTTTACACAGCATTATAAATCTATTAACCTTGTTGTTGTTTTGACTGTTGGTCAGCCAAAATAAGCGCTTATAAACATTGTTATTGGTTCTCAAATGTGAAGGGCATATGTCACATTTTATAAATTGAACAATTTTTTAATAAACAAATATATTTCAGATAAAAAAGCTTTAAATTTATATTGATTGTTTACTGATTGTTTTTATACTGCAATTTGAACAATAAAGCAGTTACTGGTGCAGAAATAATTTCACAGTAATTTTGTATCACAACTACAATGTCTTTTTGAATGTGAATGCTTTTTCACAGTATAGTTTTTGTAATATTGTGATACTGTGTGTAATAACAATGTTGTTGATGTACTAATGTCAAGTATTATTTATTTTTAGTCCTATAGGGCAAATATGCTTTCTCCATCATTAAATAATATAGAGACGACTTAATACTCTGCATGGTCTGTGTTTGAAAGTGGTATTTGAGTAATTTTTGTATTCACCTTTCACAGTCAGTTTTATATATATTGATAAATATATTGAGGAAAAAAAGATTCATATCGCAATCCTGAAAATAGTTTTGCTGAAAACCTTTCCTCTCTTAAACTCTCTCTTAACTTTGTGTGTGTGTGTGTGCAGACAAAGAAGGCCAAGCTTGAGATAGACGGTGGATTGGAGAAAGAGCCAAGGTTCGTCTTCAGCGATTTTTAGACCCATTTCTGATCTTTTAAATTGCTGTTTACACTCTGCGATGAAAAACCACTAAGAACCAATGTTGAGTTTTCAATAGACTATTTATAAAAGAGTTTTTTTTTTATGTTTGCTTTTTTGAGAAATCTTATAATTATAATGAATTCTTTTAGCTCTTCCAGTAATTTAGGTGAGGACGGGAGTCCAGCGGCTGTGTTAGGTTCATCAGAGCAGGGGGGCTCTTACTCTGCCCTCTCCACAGCCCAACTTGATCCAGGTAAGTAAGGAAAAAATGACGCCACTCAGAAATGTTCTTGGAAAATATAATAATATCATTATATGAGATGATAATATAGAATTTGTGTTTGATTTCAGGTGATCAGGAGCAGTCGGATGCAGACAGAAGGGCAGCATCTCAAACGTGCGGTGACTCCATGAACTCGTACACACATTCTGGTATGAACAGAACCCCTGGCTCGGTTCTAAACGATGGCACATTTAATGTCTGAAAAGAGAAAAAGCCACTCTTGTGTGTCAAACTGTAGCTGTGTTGTCTTTTTGACAGACACAACAGCCACATCTGAATACACCCAAGACGTTTACCAAGGGAGCAAGTGAGTACACTGCATGTAATAAATTTCATTAACTCATCATTTATCATGTTCGAGTGTTTACGCTGATTGAGCAACGTGAAATGTGACGTACACTTCAGGGTTTCAGCGTGTCATCATTTAACTGGCATGCAAGTAAAATCCAGCCTACAAGCATTTTGGTGGTTGCACCAGTGCAGCTCTATCGTACATGTCTGTATTACTGTATGTACATCACGCGTGTAAGCATGTGTGTGAGACATACATGAACATATACACTATATGTTATCATATATCAGGTTTATATATATATGAATGCTGTGAAACTGTTATCCAGTTAGTCAGTCAGTCAGTCAGTCCAGTTTGTCCTTTTTCCTCATTTGCCTTGGTGTTGAAATCAGCAACACTTGTGCCCACCCCTCAAAACTAAAGCCTTGTATACTGTACACGGCTCCATTTTACTGGTGGGATTTTCCAATGTCAAATATTGCCAAATTCCTGACATTTTGCTATGTTACACCACCAAAAATCAGTTTTTCTCTGCCGCTCTGAAACGGTAGTTGGCGGTTTACTGCAACGAAGAAGAATTGATTTGTGGGGAAAGAAAATGGCCGTTTTAAGCAGGAGAAACTAAAGCTAATTTTCCTCATCGTCCAACAGACACGCAAAGGGCAAATGTACGTTTGCTGACGTGCTTGAAGTTATACAAGTCGCTTGCCATGTGTATTGGTTACTAAGTTGTGAAGTTAAAATCCAGATCCCAATCCAGCATCTTAGGCAGTATGAGAGGCATTTCCGATACTGGTATCGTGACGACTCAAGTCTTGAGCCCTAACGGTAGATCTCCAGTCTTACTTGTATGGTATGCACTGATTTGATACTCTTGCTTTCTCCCTCTTTCAGCCCAGCGGTGACTTCATACACAAGTCAGGTGGCCTTTCCTCCTCTGGCCCAGTCCACCGTGTACTCGGCCTTCCCACAGACAGGCCAGACCTATGGCCTCCCGCCCTTTGGTTAGTCCCAGCTCCTTTCCTCTCACAGCCTATTTTAACACTGTCTGCTCACTAAAAACCCAGCATCACACCTTTGTTACTTTGCTTTAGAGGCCTTACTGTGCTTTGGAGCTGTAGAATCGATTTCGCTTATGACCCCTGCTTACACACAAAGTCCACATCTTGACTGAAGGAGCAGGTTTCTTAACTTTGCCCTGTCTGCAGTGACACACTCCTGTCGCCGCCTCTTTCATTCTCTGCCTCCGTTGCTCTCTTTCATCTTCAGGTGCTATGTGGCCAGGCATTAAAACAGAGACTGGGCTGCCTGAGGCACCCTCTGGTGGCCAGCCTGGGTTTCTCAGCTTCACCACTGCATATACCTCAAACCAGCCAGGCCATCTGCACTACTCATACCCCAGCCAAGGCAAGCTGCAACCTCACTCTGTCTCACAGGATAACGCTGTCACACTCTCTAAAGGAGATCTTGCAGTGGCACAGCTCTGTTTCCCTCTCTTGTTGTTGGTCACTTCAAATACTGTGAAGAAATACTTTTATTTTCCTTTGGTGCTGTTTTTTTTTTTTAGTTGAGCACTTTGTGTCTCCAGGCTCAAGCTTCACAACATCCAGTGTGTACTCCAGCATCCTTTCAGCACCGGCCACCACCACAACCGCAGCCACAGTGGTTCCACAGGTTAGTGTTCCTCGGAGAAATGAACAGCAAAACTTGTGCCTTTGTGTGTTTATTGTGAATAGGGCTGGGTATCTGTACTCAATACCTTTTTAAGTCCTCTGTACTCCTCTGTAAAAAACATGGACAGCATGTTTCTAAATTGAAATTATTCACTGGAATCATACATGTCAATATAGTGATAACTGCCATTTCGCCAAGAACGAAAATTAACTTTTATTAAATTTCATACAGTATATTATGAGTCTGGACAGACATGCATGTAAACTGTAACTTGACTGTGGAGGCATACAACTGCGATTAATTTCCTCTGTTTTGATATGTTAAAAAAAAGTTTTCATTTCTGGCGTTAGGCTTAACTCCCTCATCAACACAGAATCTTAGTTCAGAGAGAAATTTCTGAGATATTTCTGCATGATGATTGTCAGACTGCCCCATGTGGCTTCTTTTCCCGCCACCCTTCTCCTGTTGATCACGAATTGTTTTTTGTTTTTTTTCAAATTCCTCCAGGAATTTAGCAGCTACAACTCTCTGGGACAGAGTCCGTTCTCTCAGTACTACACGCTGCCTTCCAGCTACGTGCCTGCAGGGCTGCCCAGCAGTGACGACCACGGCACCGGTGTGGGAGTGGCCGAATACTCAGCTGTGAAGTCGGAGCAGGCTGCCTCAGCTGGACTGCCTCCCAGAGGTAATCTCAGCACTTTGATTTATATTATTTCAGGGTAGGCCACATTTTGGTGGCAGTTTCAAAACATCATGTCATCACATTAAAGATATCTATTAATTTGAACATCTTGCAGTTCTGTTCTGCCTCATTCACCGCACTAATATATGGGATTTGTAATGTGTGTGAAAGGTTGAGATATGTATTATTCAGGCACTAATTTCAGACATTGTTGTACTAAGATGCGTCCCCTCCAGAGAACCTCCCGACAGGTGCAGCCCTTCCTACCAGTGTGGCTCTCCTGGCTGGAGATAGAGATCAGGATGAGGTTGGACGCAGGAACTCTGTTGGAAAAGCCAAAGGGAAGGGGAAGAAGTCCGATAACTCCCCACCTGCTGAGAGTGACCTGGAGGTAACCAAGGCAACAGCTGACTTATTGTTGCACACATGAACAAACCACTTATTGTTGCTCTGACATTAGCTTAGCAAAGACAAAGCTGGAACAAATCACATGGTCTGTAAATATTTCTTCCTGTCAATTGTGAAACATAAATAGATAAAAATGATTTTTACAATATAAAGTGTAATATTATTATTTCCTGCTGTTTTTTTAGCGCATTTTTCTGTGGGATCTGGATGAAACCATCATTATATTCCACTCACTGCTCACCGGCTCCTTCGCACAGAAGTTTGGCAAGGTTTGTTTCTGTTAATATACATTAAGATTGAGCATACAACACAAAAAATGGAAAAACAGTCTGAATCTGTTTATTTGTTCAGGATCCAGCAACGGTGCTGAATTTGGGCTTGCAGATGGAGGAGCTGATCTTTGAGCTCGCAGACACTCACCTTTTCTTCAATGACCTGGAGGTACAGTGAGATACGTTCAGACTGGTGTCACTACAGGTGGTACTAACCACGATTAATGAGAAACCTCAGGAATCATAACTAAATCGTATAGTGTTGTATAGTTAGAGAAGGGTGGGGACACAATGGACTGTCAATCGAAACCAGTACAACTACAATAAGAGTTGTACTCTTTTACTTACATGAAACAGAAACTATCAAGATTTGTACTCATCAATCATGTTCATGAGTATGAGGGGCGGAAGTAACAAAAATTAGCTGATAAAAATCGCGGTGATGAAAATGCACGAGAATTGAGGGATGAAAAATGGAATAATAAAACAGTGATTTGATGAAAACGGATCCATGTTTTGTCATTTTCCCCTTCTTGCATTCATCATTCACAACACAAAATTGCCATTTATCATTGAAGGAAAGTGGCCTCAAGGGAAGAAGTAACAAAAAAAAATAACTGGGAAGAATGGAAGTGATGGAAGTGCTTACGAAATTATAATGGAAATGATTAAATGTATGCAAACTAAGAAATCGTGATAAATTGTTAATTGATTTGATGAACTTGATTGACATTTTATTTGAAAGTTCTGACAATCCACTGAGCTGTGTTGCTGTCTGTCATTCATCATTAACATTAAACACCCAACTGACGTTTATCGTTTACAAGTAATTTTCCTTTCTCTGTTCTTTAAGGAATGTGATCAAGTCCATGTTGAGGACGTTGCCTCCGATGACAATGGACAAGAACTGAGGTGTGTTTCATGTACAGACATACAATACACAGTCCAACAACTACCTCATCACACATTTATTGGACTCATTACGCACTTCAACATCATGAATGTTTCTCCCTACCTCAGTAACTACAACTTCTTGGCGGATGGCTTTAATGGTCCCAGTGGTGGAGGTGCATCAGGAACCACCACGGGAGTTCAGGGAGGGGTGGAGTGGATGCGGAAACTGGCTTTTCGCTACCGCCGGTTAAAAGAGATCTACAATAGCTATAAAGGGAATGTTGGAGGTGAGTTTGCATCGAACAATAAATCTGTTTTCAACACCTGGAGTTTGAAATTATTCTGCATTCAGAAGTTTTTCTTCTGTCACCTCGACTCTCGTGTATCAGGCTTTGGTGCGCTTGTTTTCCTTAGAAAAAAGCCTCGGAGCGTCACAGCCACGTGAATTCCTGTGATGTTTGACAACAGTAAAATTAGTTCCAGAATCCAGTATCCAAAAGGCAAAAAGAAGCAAACAAACAGATCTGTCCTATTTGTTCTGGCTGCTAAACAGAGAACTGTTTATGTTGACGGCCTGTGTGTGTGTGTTACTTTGTGCCGATTTAAATATCGGACTGTGGAAACTGTAAAATGGGAATGATGTTAGATTTGCATGTTGTTTCTGATAGATGTATCTAAATCTCACAGTACTGAGGTTGTATTCTTTTTCTTTTCTGCATATGTGCACGTTGTCTGTTTCAGGCCTGTTGAGTCCTATGAAGAGGGAGCTGCTTCTGCGGCTTCAGTCTGAGATCGAGAACGTTACAGACGCGTGGCTCAGCACAGCGCTCAAGTCTCTGCTGCACATCCAGTCCAGGTCTCAGCAGAGAATGCTTATTATTTATTTAAAAAAAATTTTTTAAAAACATCTTTTAGTTCATACTCTGCAGCGTGATGAGTAAAGTTTGCTACTCTGCACCTCAATGTGAATAATGAGATTATGGTGACGGCTTTATTTAAAATTGCCATAAATTTAGGAGATTCGTTTTTCACACGTAGAAACCGTGTGTTCCAATAGATCTGTTTGTTTTGTTTGTTTTTTAACCTGTTATTAATGCGTGTGTGTTTGACATTCCACCAACAGGGGGAAGTGTATGAATGTGTTGGTTACCACCACTCAGCTGGTCCCAGCCCTGGCCAAAGTGCTGCTCTACGGCCTCGGAGACGTCTTCCCCATCGAGAACATCTACAGTGCCACAAAAATAGGTACATAGGAAATAATTCTCATGTGCTCTGACGCAGGAGGACAGTACGTTAACATGCTGCTCTTGGGGTCCTGTGATGAATGTCGCGTATTATTTTCGCTGTGGTTTCCTTTCATGCAGGGAAAGAGAGTTGCTTTGAGAGGATTGTCTCTCGCTTTGGGAAGAAAGTGACTTACGTGGTGATAGGTGACGGTCGAGATGAGGAGTTCGCAGCAAAACAGGTAAAGTTTTCAGGTCTCCTTCCCGTTGGCTTCCTTTGTTTGTTTGGCTGTATTCAGACCAAATCAGGTGTTGCAGCGAGAAGCGCAGGGTTGCGAGGCGACCTGGGAGTGTCATTACATGGCCCATTCGCTGCAGTTAAAAAGTTTAAAAAGTAATGTTTAATTTGCACGGAGCTATTTCGCTGCATCTTCTTTAAATCTACTGAAGTTTCCTCATTTTTTTTGGAGGAATTTTGGATGTTTGTGGAGAAATCATGTTATTTCAGAATGATTAGTGGCTCTATTTGTAAATATTGGAACAATTATCACTTAAAATTGTAAAGCTGTGTGTCATTCCTGTGGCAACTTAAAATATGTAATAGGATTATTATCAATACAGTTGACCGGCCGCCGGTCTGATCGCCGGCTTTAAGTGATTGGTCACCACAGCGTGATGTCATGTTGCGTTTGTCCAAAAAGCTGATTCAGTTTCAACTTTTCACCGCAAGACTGCTGCAGTTTCTTTCTGCATCCCCTGCAGTCCAAAATATAAACACACATTAAAATGAAGGACTGGTGTTTTCACCTGATTCATTCTGAATAAGTCCTGGGTGTGTTCCACAGGTGCAGGTCTGGTTCCAGATTTGAATCACTGCCTTCATCTCAGATTTGTTCATTCAAATAAACGAAATGGAAATTTAGTCCGAATGAACTAGTCAGTGTTGATTCTAACAGATTTGGTTGTGTGTGTCTCTCTGTGTAGCACAATATGCCTTTCTGGCGGATCTCCACTCACGGCGACCTCGTGTCCCTACACCAAGCGCTGGAACTGGACTTCTTATAAAGGAGGCAGCGCTGAATGTCGCACACAAAAGGGAAAATGTCGTCGTCAACAATGACCTGTGGGTTCGTGGAGGGACCTTGTGTGAGAAAATCCTCCACAACCCCAATGATACATACTCGCATATTAGAAACCCCTATCTGCCCTCACTGACGACTAAAGACTCACTGTGTGGCGGTAATGTGCTGAGGCGGACTTTGGGTCGGAGCTGACTGTGAGAAACAGACTGGATGCGTCATTCGGCTGAATTAAGGTTCCTCGCGCCCAGCACTCCCTCCTCTACGGCAGCTAACCTCACGGCTGAAACTGGCACTGATTTGGAAGCAGAAGGGAAAACATCCTTTTTTTTCTCCTCTTTGGTCTTTATTTCTTTTTAAGTATCAAAATGCCCTGCAGTACAAACAATCCTATGTTTTATTTTTCTCTCTCTGGGTTAAAACAAACAAAGGGCCTTTGTTGTTTGTTCTCTTTTGGAGTTGTTTTAGCTTTTAATTTTGTCTCTGTGGAAGTGGAAGAATAATGTCAAAGCTAACTTGTTCCGGGTTGTTTTGCACTCATTCAAAGACTTGAAAGCATAATTTTGCAGTATCCTCTGCAAATCAAGTTGCTCAGTCATCAAATATCAAATAATCCAGTTCTTATTTTTCATTTGGCTCCCATGTCGTCATCCACCCCAAGGCACTAGATGTGGTAAAACTCATGTAAAGTCATGACTTCCCCTCCTGATCGGACCAATCCACATCATCAGTCAGCTGTCCTAACCTCTCCACCTGCTTGTGGTCTTTTCATACACGGTATGTGTGATCTGTGGTCAGCGAGCATGTGCTGAGAATCAGAGGCTCCGACAAACCTGAACTGACCTTTTCTGTAATATGAAGGGTAGGAAGCAGATTTGCACTTCACATTGGAGAATTGACAAAAGTATTATTTCGTGCCCCGGTAGTCGTATCGGTATTAATACAGCAACACACGGGTTCTGGAGTATTACATCAGGGCCCAATGTAAACATGAGCTGTGTCCCAAATCCATATTACAGACTAATTCTATACAGTATGCACTCCATATTAATCGTCAGATTAAACACAAAAGCAGAATGGTCGGCTCCTTCATTTCAACAGAGCACTCAAACACTGGCTGCATGTAGTCTGAATTCTGGTTTGAGTATACTTCATTGTGTCACTTTTCTTGTGTTATCACACTATATATTAAAAACCTGCTTAGAATTGATATATACAGTATTATGGATTTGGGACATGGCGCTCGTATCTCCAAATCTGGCGAATTTAAAGGAAGGGTTAAGTGTTCCTTTATGGCTTGAGGAAAAACTTCTACCTCTTAATCTCCATAAACCATTTAAAAACCAGCTGATTACAAAAGAGCTTTGACGCGAGGTTTAAAAACTGCTGTTTTAGTGCCGCCAGCTGATCAACATGATGTGTTCAACTCTGAATATTTGCAACAGTAGTGGATGGAAACGCATTTCTTTCACTGGTTTTTCTTTGAAATGTGGTTTAGACTTAACGTTACATTTTGATGGAAACCTGACTACTGATTACAGCTCAGGATCTGAATTGGCTTTGGATGGAAACCTGACTGGTGTGGATCTGTTGTGGCAGCAAGTGTTACAGGGGAGTCAGGCTCTGGTTCACCTGCAGGGTGAGGGTCCTATGTAAGAGGGCTGGAGGGCCTTTGAAACATCTGTCCCCAGGGGCCCATTGTCTCCTAATCCGTCCATGGTCGCACCTAGCAGCCTCTGACTCAGCTAATACATTGTCAGGAGGTTCACAGTTCACTCAAGAGGTCTCATGTCAAGGTTTCCTGTTCTTTTAGTGAATTGCTAGACAGCTGTAGCATCTCAGCACAATATGCACCAACAGTTTTAGTCTGTGGGACTGTTGGATTGTGGGAGCAGTTGAACACTTTGACCAAACCCGAGCAAAGAAAAATAACATGTTGGCCTCTAGAATTACATCTCATTTCTTTAACATGTTGTCATGTTGTTGCTGAATGTCAAAATGGTCATTTACCAAAGACATTATTCAACATGTTTTCTCAATTTCATTCAGCTGACATTCATCGTATTAATTGGTTAAAACTAGAGCTGCAACTATTGATTTTTGTCTATTGATTAATCTGCCAGATAGTTCTTGATTACTTGTTTAATCAGCTGTAATCTGCATAGAATTATATGATAGGGAAAGCGGAACATTTTGATAATCGTTGTCATTTTTCAAGCAAAAATGACAGTTGCTGGTTCCAGTTTCTCAGATGAAAGGATTTCTTTGGCTTATGTGATTAACTAATAAACTCGGTATGTTTTTGTTGAGTTCTGGTTAGTCAAAACAAGCGTTTTGAAGACGTGACCTGAGTTGAGTTAGTTGGGGTTTTTTTGTTGTTTGAATTTTTTGGTACTTCTGCTTCAGGAAAGTACTCAATTAGTTCTCAAAACAGTTGCAGAATAATCAGTTACTCAACTCATCGTTTCAGCTCCAGTTAAATATAGACCAATTTTTGTGTCAGCCGAGCGCAACCACAGAATTACTTAATCACTCCACCACACCACATGACAACCCCCAATCTTTCGAAGGCATATTTTAGGGGAAAAAACACAAAGGACTACAACTGTGCAATGCATTTCTTCTTTGCCCATTAACTGTGTTTCATTGGTAGACAGTGAGAAAAGTAGGAGGGGTCGAGATTATGACTGAACAATACTGAGCCTGAAGAAGATTTACACACACATGCAGCTTGACCGTTAAGAATGTGTATTTCAGTGTAATTGTTTGTGTCTTGTATTTATATTGTGCCTTTAACCATCATCTGTATGCATAATCTCAAAGGGAAATATGTAAGATTTTTGTTTGATACATTTATCACTGCATTGTTCTATTATCCAAAGTGTTATCTTACTTTTTTTTTAAGTCAATATTTTTTAAAGTGCTGGTGACTTTTTTTTTTTGTTACTAGACTTTTTATTTTATTGTCCTGTCTGCACTGTATTTGAAAGGTCTCATATATATCCACTTTGGGGGGAAATGTTCTTGTAGATTGCTCAGTGTTTAAAGAAATCAGTTTTAGTGAAGGGTTTGAGATCGATTTGGAGTGACAATACATTCATGTACTTGTGAAAGTTTCATTTTCAACATCTGCTTCGTGTTAGATTGTTGCTCCCTTTTGAAAAGGAGATTGTATTTTTAGTTTGTTGCTGTGAAACGCTTTGCATCGCTTAGAGACAATCACAATCTTTAACACTTGTGTTTTTAATGCAGATCAGATTACTGAAGTGAAACACATGTTCAACAGTGTGCTTTGATTTGTTCAGTGTTGTACTACCTAAGTTAGGTTAAGAGCAATGGGCTTATAGAGGAAATTGAGAGACCATATGCAATCTTTGCTTTTTTTTCCTTCTTATTGAAAGTGTTTTTCTTTACTTTGTCTGCATGTCAAGTCTTTTCTTGAAGTATACCATGGCTGTCAAAAAAAAAGACCATGCAATGTTTAAGAGGTTATATTGTTCTGTGTCCTCTTTTTCTTTCCAATGCCAAATACTCTTATTTTTAATGTGTTTCTTTATGTATTTCATCTCATTTTCAAGGACCTGTGAGGCCACATAGGGTCATGTAGAAAGCCTGAATGTGATCCTGTAACTGAACACTATCATAATAATCAATGCTAATTTAATTACAATAATCACTATTTTCCACACAGTAGCTGTTTGAGACCTCAACACAGTCCTGTAAGTTTTTTCCTGTGTACCCAAGACACTCAATACAGTGTAAATAAATTTTAAAGAAGTTTCAAACTCAAGTTTTTTTAAATTTATTACTTTAAAAATACAGTTGCATAATATTGACAAACATACTTAGTATAAATACTATCTTTAAAACATTTCCAATAAAGTCAGGCTCTTCAGGGCATCTGTTACAGGAAATGTCTGTCGAATACAATACTTGTGTAAAAAAAAAAAAAGAATTCTAATGAAAAGTTAATATGAAGCTAAAAAACAAGGCTTCCTCTGACGTCAAATCAAGTATGTAATTAGCTAAATTAAGGTACTTTTATTGCAAAATGTAGTGAAAAGTTGAACAAAGGTGAACTCCGACCTGCGAATCGGCCAGAGCAGCGAAACAGGAAATGCAAGCTTGAATTTGTCTTGAATTGATTTCTTTGCTTTTCAAGAGAAGAGAATGAGAGACAGAGCAAATATGCGTACGACGGACTTGTAATGTCTTTGCAATAAAAGCCAGCCCACGTTTTCCCTGCTTTAAGCATGAAGCAGCAGTAGATGTTCAGTTTGCAGTAACTTAAAACAGGACTGATGCAGTATAAAGAGGGTAAACCGTGAGGCTGATAAGTGAGATACAATTCCAAACAGTAATGCTGAATTACATTCATGCATCGTTCCCTGTGAATCCCTCGTGCAATGGTAGGCAATCTGAATCCAGTGCCACTACCGATAAAAGCTACTATACACAGAGATAATTACTGAATGTAAATAATATATTTACATGTTATATTTGATATATATTAACATTTGAATAAATATTGAAAGTGTAGACCATAAATAGTGTCACAATTAAGATTTGATTTCATGAAAATCTAAAGGATTTAAACTCAAATGATTTTTTTTTTAAACTAATTTTAAATTAATTATACATGCAACATTTTGGGTTCACTGAACATTTTCAGTAAAGCTGTGGAGACCCATAAAATTCAACCACCCTCCCCATCACAATATTTTTTGTACAATTCCTTAAATTTTGGAAAGCATTTTTCGGAAAGAGCACTGCTGGATTAGTCCTCCAAATCTTCTACTTGTATAACATTACGAACTGATCTCTTCACAGCCAGTATGAGCAGGAGGAAGAGTTGCAACGACCAAAGACTATTTCAGCGTACATATGGCCATTTAAATGACATAATTTACATTAAATATTATGAACCCATCCTTCATGTGCTTTGATACACACCAGTGCCAGTTAATACAGTGAAGAAGACGCTCAGGAGAATACAGAGATCCTGACTTGTGGTTAATCTGAGAGCAGTTCCTTGTCCTCAATCCCACACAGCCTCATGTGTGATCAGGCTGATCCACTGAGAGTCTGCGTGACTCAACATCTTTCTAACCTCCATGTCTGGTGGATGTCAAGTGATGCAGGTCAGGAGTAGAAGTTCTCAGCCAACTTCCTCATTCTTTTATTGCAGCGTCTCATGTCCGGTGCAGGTGGGCTGGGCCCGCTACGATCTGTAACATCCATTTCTTCTACCCTGTTCTGGAATAGAGAAATGGATGCTCCATAATATGAATCAGGAATGCCATATACATCTCCATCCACTTGTGGGGACATAGCATCTATCTCTTCTCTAGGAATTATTTTGATCCTAGTAGGTCCCTGTCCAGTGTGGGACTTCTCATCGGTGTCCCCTTTCAACTCCTCTTTGGCAAGGTTTGGATGGAAACACTTGTAATATATCATTTTTAAAAAGAGACCAAGGATATAAACTGCAACAACGCTGACAGCAGTGATTATAGCATTCAAGTGTGATATTTGAAAATAAGGGGGCTCTGCGCTGATCACTTTCCAGCACCACAAACTGCAGAGGAGGAAAATATCAGCCAGTATGTACCCATGATAGAGCAGAGTCCTGAACAATGTCCTCCCCTCGACCACATTAAGCCAGTTGAAGTACCAAATGAGACCTACGGTGGCTCGGTAAAGCCATTCTCCACAAGCGCTGTCCATGAAGTCAGTCTTGGACCGCCAGGCGAAGAAGAAGAAAACCAGCCAAGAGCAAAAGAAGTGGGTGAAGATGAAGCAGGGCAGCACTGAGGCGAAAAGGGCAAGGCCGGTGAGGCGAGACGAGACGAGAAACAGGTTCCAGAGAAAGTAGACTCCCGATGAGGTCTTGTTCTGCTTATTCTTGTCAGGCAGGAAGGAGCGCAGGGAGCAGTGGTACATGGTCACACCGAAGGCGATGAAAGAGGCTGACATGATGGCCTTCAACACTGAGGAGGAGGAGGAGGAGGAGAGGTCATCATTAGAGAAGCTACAACTAAAAAAGAATGGATGATTGAGGATATACTTCATTGGATTTATGATGGAGTACTAAAGGGCTTGTGGAAAAGTCAAAGATTGCAGACTAACCTACAACAAAGAGGGTCATTTTCATTGCATGACTGACAGGAAATCAGGGTTAGTTCATTTTGACATAAGGTCGCTTTTCTCCTTATATTTCTGTTTTATTGTACCATTTGAGAGGACCTTTTCCACTGTTTTTTGTGAATTATCTGGAACACTGAATATATTGTTT
Source organism: Hollardia meadi (assembly GCA_037974645.1). NCBI lineage: Eukaryota > Metazoa > Chordata > Actinopteri > Tetraodontiformes > Triacanthodidae > Hollardia > Hollardia meadi. The sequence continues at coordinate 8,162,892 of JBBPCS010000037.1, read as the reverse complement.
CTGCAAACACACACATTACTTTTTATCTTTTTCTTTTTTTTTTACTACTTTGAACTCCACAAACTAAATTCACCTCCATTGCATTGTGTTGAAAGCCTGAAAACATACATAAAATCTATTAGAAAGGGATAGCAAAGGGTAAGGACGAAAATGGTAACAATATGTACAGTACAATATATTCTACGTAAAAGCACTATCAGCAAAACATTTATAGTATCAAAAGTAAAAGTACTCATTAAGTACATTATTACTGGATGTGATTACTTCATGTGTATGCAGCATTTTTACATTGTAGTTGGTGGAGATGGAGCTAATTTGACAACAATGCATCGTATTTTGCAAGTGTGTCATGTTTTGTATGTAAAATCACCTGAGAAGTACAGTAATTAATTTTATATATTTCTCTCTGAAATGTAGTCGTGTAAAGGATGTAAATACTCAAATAAAGTAATCAATTAAATACAATAACTGCTACTGAAGTGCAGCATGACTTAGATACTGAATTTGTACTGAATTGGAGTTCAGAAGTATAAAATGTTGAAATGATGCATTCAAGATGCGTTATTGGCCCTTGTATTGGTCGGTAATTCTTGAGCGCGACTTGTTTATTTGTTAATGAGTGAGGCACCGCACCTGTCACAGGGTCGAGCTGGCCCCGCTGCAGAATGATAGCGAGCATGAGGACGAGCTGAGGGGCGCTCTCTGAAAACGTCTCGATGAGCCGCAGCATGCTGAGGTCGTGGCTCAGGTACACGGCGAAATCCTGGTGCGAATCTTGGAGCTTCTCGAAGAAGCTGCGTAGAGAGATCTCCACCACACCCGCATGCCTGAGAAGGAAGAGTTGTAGGAAAGAGAACATATTTAAAACCACTCATGATCAAATATGAAACATATTAACCAGTGATGCAAATTAAATCAAGGAGTAAAAGAGATTAATCTTGATTTGTTTGGCTGAGCCACATTACAAGATAATCAGATTATCTACTGTAAAGACTGGTATGAATTGTGTTTCTACTATTCCTGAATTATTGTGGTAACACAAATTCATCTACATTAACAAAAAGACTCCTACACACAACATACAATAAAATATCCTTGCATCCACGTGTTCAGAGGAAATGAAACAGATGATGTAATCATGAGATGACTAACTTAATGTTGTGTTTTCTTCTTTTAGTGCCGAGTTTCAAAAACGTACAGTTTTACTGTACACTTAAATTACATACTCAAACCACCCTAGTTTGGAATTTTCATGAATGTGCGGGTGGAGCTAACAGATAAAGAGGCAGACGTGAAAGACAAACTGGCTCCTTCAAACAAAAAAAACTTGTTTTAAAAATTCTGCATTCCCACACAGTACTGAGTACAACAGAAAGGAAAACAGCCTGAAACACTTTTGACAAACACAAACAAATTATAGCATACAACCTGAAGTAGATTCCCAGCTGCAGCACATGGAGCAGCTTGAGCTGTCTCTGGCTCAGGCATTTCTCAACCTTCGTCTCCCTCTTAAAGTCCTCGTAGCTGTACCAGAGCCAGCTGAACGTCTGGACAAGAACAGACGAGCCCAGGAGGAACAGCAGCAGGATGCAGAGGCACACATAGGCCTTTTCCTGGTAAAAAGTCACACCAGCCCAAATATCCAGCCCAATGTCGAGCAGTAAGAACAACAGACCCATGCAAGTCCACAGGAAGTACAACGGGGAGTACTTAAATACACCCATTGTGTCTGTCAAAGTAAACTTCTCACATATATCCTTTAGCTGCCTGCTTCTAGTGCGGCTACATACTTCAGGACAGCTGTTAACAAGTCACACGTTAACTTCAGAGGGTTTGACACAACTGAAAGCAAGCAAAGAGCCAAGGTTCAGTGTTCAAAAACTCTGTAACTCCTCCTACAAACTAACCCACCTTTAGGGTTACTTGAAATCTTAAAGGCATACTGTAGTAATATAATAATTACCAGCTTACATACATACAACTACTACTGAAACCTGCCACTTTAATAATTAAGCTCTGTAGTATTCCCATTTTTAAAGAAGGGCACATTACTGTAAAAAAAAAGAAAAAAAAGGGAGAAACTGAGCTGTAAAATCATCATGCAAATCAGATGCAGTTCATCAAGAGTCTGTACAACAGAACACAAGTTAAAACAGATAATACAGCATTGTCACCACTTTAATGATTGCACATGGCAAATGAGGTAAAAGATTAACAGTGACCTTGACTTTTGGTTTCAGCAATGTATGTGGATCTATAACACATTGTATGGACATTTGCAGAAATGAACAGTGAACTAAAAGAAGTTTAATATGTGTAAATAACACATAAAAACAAAACGGCAACTTGAATTAACTTTTAGGACAACCAAAAAGATGGAAACACAACACGCTGTCTCAAATAATGCTGATTGTCTACGTGTAGTGCTGTTTCATTCACCACACCACAGAAAAGTGTGATCATTTTCAAGTTTGAACCGATACCAAAGTAAGCAAGAGATGTTTGACACATATGGCATTTAAATAAGCTAAACAAACACTGGATGAGTGAGTTAAAGCAACAATAGCTACAGTATATGACAAGCTAGTGTCATCTTTTGTTAAATATGTACTAACAATTCTTACTTGATATGTAAAGAATAATTACTAGACCTATTTTGCACCATCAATAAGAACCAGTACCCTGTCAAGTGGTCAAATTAGCTGTTTCACACTGCAACAGAACATAAAAATTATGAAAGGATAGCTTAGAGTCAAATCTACATTCAAAGTCCTTCAATAGGTTCCAGTGCCAGCAGCTGTAACACGAACCAAAAACACAACACAGATTTAGACAGCCCTTGTTATCTAAAAACCTCAGAAATCCAATATTTTGCTAATTAATTTAAACTTAGAGATAAACTACACAAGGTGAGAAATTTGTCAGACGTTTTAGGCTTAAAAACCCTTATAATGTCTAAAAACAATTAGGATTATTTCTATTCAATATTCTAAATTATTTGTCTTAAGTTATTTATTATTTACATTGTTGTAAAAAACACAAGGTTATTATCTAAATTCCTGAGTTTGTATTTTGGAAATACAAAAGCAACAGACCCATATGGTCATATTGTATGTATGAAAAAAAAAGTTGGCTCCCACATATGTAAATGTAACAAAATACAATCTGCATTGTAGAAAAATGTAACAATATAGAAATCAGCTTAACAAATTGGCCCAGTTTTAAGTAGAGGTGAGAAATATGAAAACGTATTAACTGTAAATATGTTTTTCCACAGTTTATATGGCATCAATGTGAGAAAGTACCTCGATCTGTACCTCGATTAATTTATATTGCCCACTCTTATGCCACATTCAGACAGAATCAGGTGTTGCGGCGATTAGTGCAGGATAAAAGCAGGTTAAAAACCTTACTGTTCACTAAAGTCTATGACTAAGTTCTGTGCGTGTGTGATTTGTATATTCTGCACTAATTGTTTTTATAATTGCACAATATTTTTTTGGGATTGTATTTCTTTGTAAAGCACATTGTGTTGCAACGTGTATGAAATGCGCTTTATAAAGAAACTTGACTTGACACTGTTTTTGAGCCTGTATTTTGGTTCACGGTATATAAAGTATTCAGTGAAATTGCAGCACAAATTAGAGACAGTCTAACGAGAGATTGTTGTATTCCATCACTACCAGAGAATGTATCATTTTGTCAGTTGTACAAGTTTGGCTGACACACACAAAGTCAGACATCACAGATGTGACAACTCTGCTCCATTTGTGTGGTCAATGTTTCTGGTGACTCCTTGCTCGGAGTAAAAATGAGTGGCATGGCAGGCCATCCGTTTGTTGAGAAGCTGGGACGACGGGGTGCCGTCCTGGATGGAAACGTCTCTAAAAGACACTTCTGCATCAGGCAGATCATTGGGCAGACCTGGCTCCCTCACCGGGGGCCTCCACAGCTTGGGGTGGAAGCAGCTGTAGTAGACGGCTTTGAAGAGCAGTCCCAGGAGGTAGGTGAAAGGCAGAGTGATGAGCAGAGCAAGGTCGTAAGGCTCGGTCTGGACAGGATCCCTGTAACACCACCAGGTCGCCAGGAGGATTCCTCCATCAGTGGTGATGAAGGAATGGTAGATGATGCTCCGGCCTCTGGTCTGACCCTCTGCTACATTAAACCAGCTGAAGTACCAAATGAGCCCTACAGTGGCCCGGTAGAGCCACTCCCCACCGACACTGTCCATGAAGTCTGTCCTCTGTCGCCAGGCCCACAACACAAAGATGAACCACAGCATCAGGAAGTGGGCAGCGATGTACCCGCGGAGGACAGAGGCAAAGAGGGCAAGGGCTGCGACACGTGGGGCAATTAGAAGAAGGTTCCACAGGAAGTAAATTAAAGAGGAACCCCAGCCCTGCTTGGCCTTGTCTGGGAGGAAGGAGCGCAAGGACCGGTGGTAATCTACCACCATCCAGGCTATGGAAGTGGTTGATGCAGCGATGCTCACAACTGCAATAACAGAAGTTAAATCATCAGTGTAGCAACCAAGAGGAAGTGAACGCAACACACATTTGTGCCGTGCCATTGCAGAGTTGTGCTTTAATTTAGAGGTGGAAGTAAATCAAATTAAAGAGAACTCACATTGAACAGTCCTGGCCTTGTTGGTGCGCAACATGACGTAGATCATCAGGGTGAGCTGGGGAGCGCTCTCACAGAAAGTCTCGATAAGCCGGAGCATGCTGAGGTCATGTGTCAGGTAAACGGCGTACCCCGACCCTTCCTGTTTCCTCCACCAAACCCTGAAGCCTTGACGTATGGCAGAGATGTGCCTACATGGGTGAACATGTCAGACACGGGCTGTTACTTGTTACACAGATTCACAGCAGTGATCACATGCTGCTAAACATATTCTTTCCGCTTCTTCAGAAGTCATCTGTCATGATGCATTGACTCACCCATATTTTGAGCTTTTCACACCTCATTACCTCATTGTTTGTGCATTTTATGCATGATATGCTCTCCTGAGACACACCTTTCCATTTACGAGTACATTAAATGTCACAGCACCTGTCAGATGTTATTACCTTGCATGCCTGCTTGAACTACTTTGTTGAAATATCCAGTTTTTTATAAATAGGTACAGAGAGAAATACACCTGTAGCGAAGGTGCTTGTACCTGAGATATCTCTAAAGAGCATTATTTCAGTTTTGTCAAGACTAAAGTGTATTTGCATCACGCAGGCTGGCCGTCATAACCCGTTGAAACACTTTCCACATGTTGAAAAATCATCATCAGTCAGAATAGCATTTAGGTTACAGTTCCAAAAAGCTAAATATGCCCAGTTTGTGCAATTAAGCAAGTGATTAGCTGCATGGTCTGCATTATTATAATGAAATATCGTTAATGGGTTTGCTAACATTTGAACTATTTTTGGTCTACCTGCAAAGGAAGCCCAGCTGCAGCACATGTAACAGGCAGGAGAGCTTCACTTTGTCCCCGAAGAGCACGGTTCCTCCTCCGGTCTGTGCGCTGAACCCCGGCAGCTCCCGGTCATACTTGAGCCAGAACCAGCTGAACATCTGGACCACGAAAGACGACAGGACCATGAGGCCGACCAGCAACCCGAACCAGAAAAAATCCCCCCGGCAGTAAAACTCGGTAGCCACCCACACATCAGAGCCCCAGTCCACCAAAAAGGTGCACACTCCGATCACAGAAAAGACAAAATCGATCCAGGAATACTTTGAAAAGGTCGCGCGCTCCATCACGGTTTTACCCGAGTAAGTTATTTTAAATTGAGCAACCAACCGACCTGTTGCTGGTAAGCTAACATTCGGCTAACGCCGTGTACCGTTATTTCCCTCCCAAAGCGACTTCACATTCTTCAACCCATTGAAGACAAAAAAAAAGTTGTCCACACTTTCACATTTGAGCAACGGGTTAAACTCACTCCAAGAACGAGTGTTAAAGCTTTGCTGGCATATTTCTAGAAAAAAGTGTTGGCCTTAAGGATAAAAATAACCGCCACATGGACGAGCAGCTTGTTTGTTTGTATGTAAAGATTATTGTCCGAGTTGTTAGTCCCGCCCACCGAGGCTCATACGCGTAGCCACTGGTCACAAAATCTGGAACGGAAAGGTTTTAACATTTAAAGACCACAGTGCGTGTTAGAGGTTTATCTGTTGCACGAATAGTTAATTAACTGCCGCGTCCACAGTTAAAGTGTATCAACAATTCTGAAAATCGACTAATCAGGCAAGAACATCAATCGATTAATCAACAAATTATTCATAATGAAACAACCCAAAATAATCATTGAAAATTTAGACTCAGTGGTTGCTGTCAACAAAATATAAACACCTCCCAATCATGTAAACCAGATTGTTAGAAGAGGTGGTGACACAAGGAATGCATTGAATTCCTGGTATCAGTTGAATGGTAGCAAGAGTTGTTGGAGTTGTTCAAAAAATATTCAAAATAACAGACCTAATATCTTTTTATTGGCCACATTTAAATCTAGTGCTGATATTACCATAGATAGTGTAGGATTTAAATATTATTTCCATGATTGATTGATTAGGCCCCTCAGAATTTCCCAGACTCCAAGATGACATCTTTAAATAGTCAAAGCTCGAAAATATAAGATTTACAATTATGTTGAGTTGACAATAGTCCTTACATTTGATAAGCTGAAATTATTTGTTAAATGGCTTTCAAAATTATTCGCTATAAATTTTCTGTTGATCAACTTATCTATTGATCGTCTCTCAGCCTTGGTAGGTCCAATTCGCCTGGAAATAACGGTGCTACCTGAGAGACTAAACTCAGGCCATAGAACCCACCATAGAATAAGATACGCCCCCCCGAATAGCCGCGACCTATTGTGTAAACGAAGCGCGTGTATGTATCTTTGCAGCCGCGCGCCTCTTCTGTGTGTTCCTCGGATCCCATGGTCGGACCTCGCGTTTCGGTAGCACACTGAAGCTAGCAAGATGTCGAGGGTGTACATCGGAAGGTTGAGCTACAGAGCCAGAGAAAAGGACGTGGAGAGATTTTTCAAAGGCTACGGGAAGATACTCGAAGTTGATCTGAAAAATGGGTAACGTTAAAGGCCGTTTGTCGATATCCGTTTTTTGTTGAAGCTAATGCCTGTACAGGCCGCACCGCGAAGATGGCCTTCACTGTAGGCCTCGTTGGCTGCAGCGGGCACGGCCTGTTAATGCTAACTTAGCTAGCTAGTGTGTTTAATATTTACCTAAAGATACCCATCGAGATTGTGAAACAGCAAACGCTTAGTCTGGCTAACATGCTAGTTTTCTCGATACACTAGTAAAATAAAGGCTGGTGTTATAGAGCCTCGGTATAATGTTTGCGTTATCCCTAGCACGATTTGCTAGTTAGCTAATGTTAGACGTGGCAATGTCACAGGCGGCTGTGAATACAAGCGAACAGTTAGCTAAACAAGTGCAAGTTCAGGCACACCCGTGTGTAACATTAGATTAAATGTACTTAATGCTGTAAACGTGTACGCCTTGTTGTAAACGGTTTTTTAAAACCGTTTCTTGTAAGCTACATGCTTAGCCTTCATGTTAACTCATTTACCTGGTTTCCATCTTTCTTAAGATGTAACGTCAGAGGTATTTTAGTAAATAATTAGTAATAAATAAGTGTAATCTTAATAATTACACTACGCTGGAGCCAGTCTTTAGCGATTAACGTGCAGCTTCTCTATTCGTATTTAAGGTTGCAAATGATTATATTTTTATTGTCGATTTATCAGATTATTTTCACTATTAAATGTTTGGTCAATGAAATGTTTCTTGAAAAAAACATGACCATGACTAAACATCTCCTTGAGGTAGATTTAGTCAAGCTTCTTTTGTCTGACCACCAGTCCCTAACTTGACCAGTCAGTTGTCCATTGCACTAAAGTGTGGGCCCCACTTCCTTGATAACTCTGTGTTAAAACCTGTTCTCCTCTTCTGAAAAAGGTACGGGTTTGTTGAATTTGATGACCCCCGTGATGCAGACGATGCCGTGTATGACTTGAATGGCAAGGAGTTGTGTGGGGAAAGGGTCATTGTGGAGCACACCAAAGGACCCCGTCGTGACGGAGGTTATGGTGGGAGAAGTAAGTGTCCAGTAGAGTATTTTTTTTCCACATGCATAATGTCATTGATGAGGGTTCTCATTCATTACAGGGAAACTTTGATCTAAATTTCAAAGGGGCAAAATCTTAAGCTTGTCCTTGGTGGCTGATGTGCATTCAATTTATATCCTAGTATTTGTAATACAAATTGTAGGGGTGACACTCCTGATACTGATACTTTGCAGGAACATTTGTTGCTGTTGTACCCATCAACAAAGTATTTCTGATTCTCATAGATGGTACCTTGAGCTGGGTGATGTCGTGACATAGGACAAGATGGTAATGTTGTGAAATATTTACCTCTACCATATTTTAATGATGAGAGGACCAAAAAAATGGCTTGTCAAATATATCAATATTTGCCTTTTGGTCGATATTGAGCTGTCAGTGGACTATCAGCACCTCTGTACTGCAACTCTTAAATATCAGTATTGGCTGAATTGTTGAAAAATGGTGTGTAGCAACTGAGAAGTCTGAAACCAGACTACACATAATGACTTATGACGGAAAAATTCATTTGTCTCAGTATCACCCAGCTCTAACGTTACCTGTCCACCACTCTATCCTCCTTTTGGGACGTTATCTTGCACATCTTTAAATGAAACTGTTGTTTTAATTTCAGTTTTTGTCTTTGAGTTGCAAACACCCATCCACACCTTCCCATCGTAATTCCATCAGGGTTTTGCTATTGTTCTGATTTAAATGACCCTTCAGGTTTTCACTGGCCTGTTTAACATATGTCTGTTTTTGGATCAGGTACTCCAGAGCTGCAAATTGCTTTTGTTTTGTCTTACAAATAAGTTAGCAGACAGTGTACGAGCCCCATTCACTGTGTACGAGCACCATTCACTACAGTACTCGACTGTTTTTTTTCACAAACTGAACAATAGGTGTGGGAGGTGTTTTCCTTATTTAGCACTGATGTGATTTAATTTGTGTGCACCAGAGCCACCAATGACTTGGAAAAATATCGTGGATTCCATATGATGGATTGAAAATGTGAATATATGATGGGGAAATGGCTTACTGATGGAAAGGATATAAATGTCTTAATTTGAATACTATTTTGATTGTCAAATATCTTGTAATCTATTGATGTCTTATTCCATTTCTTATTTTATATAAAATGATGTTTAATTTAAAGGTAAAGATTTAACAAAGAACCTCAATGTTTTAATTGAAAGAGTCCTTTGCTGACTGCCTGCCCCTATTGCTGGCCATGGTGTCCCCCCTTTCCAAGAGTGTGGTTTGACCATTCTGGGCCCCTGGGCTGACCAAAAAAGGGAGCCATTGTGAATGAAGACCGCTTTTCCCATTAGGCCCTGGCCGGGTGGTGAGGATGCCATGGGGTTAGGAACAGATGTGGGTTCAGCTCTTATAGGTGCCTGAAAAAAGAAAATGTTTTGTAACAGTGAAATGTTTTTAGATAGGATAGCTTAGAAACTTGCTTTAGTTCACCGTAAGTACTTCCTCGATCAGTTATGTTTTTAAAATTTGATTTGTTTTGTCTTATTTAGAAAAAAAGGGCTATTGAATTTTTTATTAATAAGCTACAGTAGTGTTGTTTAGGTTTAGGGTTTTAAATGAAGATTTCAACTTGTAAACAAAATAATTAATTTTTTTCTATGATTTAATGATATGTTTTTTCTTTTTGTAAGTCTTTTTTCACCTTTTGCTTTTCACCTTCTTTGTTTCCCTTTCCCAAATGAATATTAACATATTTTTTAGTGTGTAGCTTGGAGTATAGTATAAATGAACCATTTCTTTTTCTTTTTGGTCCTCATTTTTCCCATTGTTTTCCTTGTTACCTTTAAAAGGTGGATATGGACGCTGGGGAAGAGACCGATATGGACCACCGATAAGGACAGATTATCGGCTCATTGTTGAGAATCTTTCCAGCCGCTGTAGTTGGCAGGATTTGAAGGTATGTGTAATTACCAAAGTCAATAAATGATATGCTAAAAGTGTTATGTCATTTATCTGCGGTCTAGTTCTTAAGAACTCCATTAGAATTGTTGTTGCATTTCCTAAACAGTTAAAAGGAATAGTGGAATTGATGACTATTGTGCAGGCTGCTTAAGAGTCACCACTGAAAAATAAAACGCATAAAGACAAACATTTAGACCAGTTTTTAAAAGCAAATCACAGAGCACTGATGGCAGATTCGTCGTCGCCTACTCAACTGTCATTCTCTGCGTAAGAGGAAGAACGTGTGCCAACAGCATCATATTACAGTGCCAAACAAGAAGCCACGACAACAGGCAAAATGGAGTAAACATGCAACACACTGTCAGTTTTCCATTTGGGCCCGATTGAAAACAACAACACCTTTAGTCTTAGAAAATGGAAATTATGTATGTGTTAACAAAGTTGTCACTTTAGATTCATGTGGAGAGGCATTATAATACCAGATGTGAACTGACAGACTTCAAGATGTCCGCTTGTGATCAAATCACCCAAGATTGTTTGTTCCAGGTGTAAACGGGGACATGTTGTCACCATGTCTTAGATTTTTTTTTCTTCTGAGTGCATTATGTCCATTAAGTCATCACTTTCCCTAAGATCACCATGTGTGTTTCCATTTCTCTAAAGGACTACATGAGGCAGGCAGGGGAGGTGACTTATGCCGACACCCACAAGGGCCGGAAGAATGAGGGGGTGATAGAGTTCAGGCTCTACTCTGACATGAAGAGGGCTCTGGAGAAGCTTGATGGCACAGAAGTGAACGGTAGAAAGATCAGGCTCATCGAGGACCGCCCTGGAGCCAAACGCAGACGCTCTTATTCCCGTAGTCGCAGCCGCTCCAGGTGAGACACGTCACTAATTATAACTGACTTCTTGATGCATGTGTGTTTCTTAATATAGAAAGAGTGTATGAGGAAGTGTAGCTGCACATCACTGAATGGCTTTTTAATGCCCAAGGATTTAAAGTGCTATAAAAGAGAAGCTGGCCCAGCGATCAATAAAACTTCATTGGTAATTGTTACTGTGTTTTCTCAGGTCCCGCTCCAGGAGCCGCAGGTCTCGCAAGAGCCGCAGCCGCAGCGAGAGCAGCAGCCGCAGCCGTTCCCACTCCAGGTGAGAAATCGAAACTCTGCAGAGGGGACATATGCTAAATACATGGTGTCTCTGCAGTGAAATGAGCTGTCTGTAAACAGTAAGAGTAACCTAACCTGTAGAGGCTGTTTTAGTTTCTCAGCAACCGAAAGATGGACATGCATGTTTTCACACTGATTGCAGACCAAAGTATTCATTCTATCTCCCAAAAGCCACTGAATGCTATGTACAATGACGACGATGGCAGATCGTCTTCAAGCTTCTCGGAAGCTGCCTAATAAAAACCACATTGAGATATTGGCACTTTGAAATCAGTTAGCAGTAAGATGAGAGCTTGTTTCTATAAACAGTTTACGAGGCCACAAAAGTGCACAGGTGCTTGCATTGGTACGCACGCAGCCCATAGTCTGTGATGTCAAGCAGTAGCCTAATATTTACAGTTGTTTTTCTGCAGCCTCTCACGCGATGTGTTTTATAGTCATACATCTAAGCACGCAAAGTTACATAGCATTTTCACGGATCTGGTCTGGCCACTGCACGCTAAAGGTTAATTGACTTGCCATGAGGGCTGTTATCAGAATGTCTCATAATGCTGGACTCGCATCCTGTATTTAAGCTGTAAAGGCAACTCTTCTCACTAATTGTTAAAACTAAAAACTGCACAAAAATGACAATTACCAATATATGTATTTAGTGCCTTTTCATTGGGCAGCAACCTCACATTTATGCATGCATGGTCGAAAAACTTAACTTAAAGCAGAAATAAATGCTTCCGTTAAGTTACGCCTGAAACACAAGCCTGCTTAGAGTCCGGTGCAGACAGCTGCATGGATTAAAATGAGAGTGCAAGTTACAAAAACGTAACGTCACAATCCAAATCACATCCATAACGTTAATACTCTGAAGCGCAGAGCAAAGTGTTGGTGAGCAGGCATGGAAAATGTAGATGCAGAGTGTCAGATCCATGGAAAAGATACTAAACTGGTAATTAAAGATTTAAAATTCACTTAAAAGATTTGGTCGCCATTCAGCTCAAGTCTAATGAAAACATTCCTGAAAATAACTGGCAGAACTGTCACAAACTAATGTTGTGTAAATACTTTGAATGTGCTAATGTCGCCAGCAATTTTTTAGCATTTGTCTTTTGTGATATGCTTCATGTAAAAGGGCATTTAGTCTTATGGGTTGTGGTAGTAGACAGTGAAAAAATGTCTTAGTTTATTTCCAAAGTGGCAAAGTTGGACAAAGCAAGGAACCAATACTAAGTTCTTTTATCTGATTCTGTCCACAGAGCGGCTTCCCGTTCCCGCAGTCGATCTCGTAGCAAGAAGAATAAGGGCAAGAGCAAGAAGGAGGAAGAGGAGCGCAGCAACGGTGCACAGAAGAACAAGGACCGCAGCAGGAGTCGCAGCCCCAAGAGCAAAAAGATCAAGAAAGAAGGGAAGAAGAGCAAGAAGGAAGAATCCAGGTCCAGATCTCGCTCTCGCTCCAGGTCTCGCTCTAGATCAGGAATCAAAGATCGCTCTAGGAAATCTGGCTCGAAGGGCCGCGAGCAGCCCAAGAGTGATGACGAGGGAGGCGAGCCCGAGAGGGGCTCTCGTTCCCGTTCACACTCGCCTGCCGAGTCCAAATCCAGAGCCAGGTCTAAATCAAAGTCCAAATCCAAATCCCGTTCCCCCTCACCTGCCAAAGCCCGCTCCCGCTCCCGCTCCGCCTCCCGTTCAGAGTCCCGCTCCAAATCCCGCTCCCCGTCTCGTTCCCGCTCCCGTTCCCGCTCCTAGTTCAGAGTTTGGACTGTTTGTCTTGAGCCCTTATCCCACTGTCTCCTCCTGTCCTCCATTTACATTCCCCAAACACTACCCCTGCCTCCTGTTTTTAATAAATAGCTGTAGAATACCAGGCACTCTACTTGATGTCCTTTCATGCACATGCTACTCCATTTCATTTGGCTTTTACGCAATCTATTTTTTCATTAGAGCTGTGTTGTGTGGAGGTGTTTGTAAAATAACAGGGTGCAATCTCAGTTTTATAAGTTTGAATGATGATATGTGTCTTAGCTTCTTTTTTTTTAAATCACACGTAGAAGCATACTGTTTTGTCAAAATGCTCGGTGGGAGTATATTCGAATATCTCACCTTTGTGAAATCCTCGTATCATTTTATTTCGAATAAAAAAAATGCCTGTTCTACATTTGTCAGATTTGTGTTTTTGTTTTTTTATTAGTAAGTCACAGCGAGGTGGGTGGTTTTGCATTTGCTATTGTGTCAGTTGGATAAAATGATTTCTCAGATTTGTTTGCTTCACTTCTCTTTGAATGAATTCTAAGGTTTCTATTTGTAGACCTTTATAACATTTTGATAGCTTTGATGAATTTATAAGCTAATTAGACAGCCTAATGTCACCTTTCTTAATTTTAAGGGAGAATTTATACATATAAGACCAATGATATTCTAGAGTTGTGTTCTTGTCAGATCTCTTTACTACTGTAGTTTATTTAAAGCCACAATTACCTACCAGAGCACTAAATGTGTATTAATCCACAACTAAAAATGGTCCCAAACAAATTCCATATTTACTCCTGTGTAGCAGTATTCTTTTGTACCATAGGAAAAAAATCCACTTTTAGAGAAACGTAGTTTAAAAAAAAAATATATATATATTTCTATTACCTGTTTTTAAAGACTAATACTTCAGTCGGATCTTGTGGGCAGAGTGCCTCAAGCAAAACAGGGGAGTTGAAAAACGTTGAAAGTTTGTATTTGTCTTGATGGGATTTGCTGTAATAATCATTAACCATAGTTAAACCATTTTTTTTACATGTATTAAAAAAACATTGAAGATTTATTCTAAATACAAAGCACTTGTGGTTTATGTTGGTCACTGTGGGCTCTTGCAATGAGAAGCTGTTTCCAATATGATGAGAACTCTGGTTTAAGTGCTCTATTATATTTATGATTTTAACTCTTTCAAGTGAACTAACCTAAACAGGTGTGACAATTACATTTCATGTAAACAGTTATTTTATAGTGTACATTTTGTAAAAAACAAAAACAAAAAAACAGTCATTTGTGTAAATGTAATCAGTCCATACAGTCTCACTATGCTACATCCATCACCTTCCTGAATACTACACATGTATCTCTTCTAGAGGTCCGTCTTCGTATTATTCCCTCATGCCTTGCAGCTCAGATCTATCAGTCAACTTCCCGTCCTTCTAATTCAGTCCTGGTCCCAGAGGCGCAGCTCAGTGCATGCAGGCTGGTAAACAAAACAGCTTCCAGGTCATCAGTCTATCCAGATTAATGGACCCAAGACTGCCGCAGTCAGTCATCATCATCCTCCTCTGAGGAAGAGCGCATCACCCCACCACTGTCGTCACGGTAACACCGGGCCAGCAGGCGCAGCTGTTCCAGGGCCTCCTCGTAGTCTGCCATTTCGGGCCCCTGGGAGAGGAAGCTGGGTGCCACGCGGCGGATGTCGAAAGCGCTGGCACCGCGATGCAGCTCAGTCAGCCACTGGCCGAGCGCAGGTCCCGACTGGAGGGAAGTCATGACGGGTACAGAGGAGACCACAGGGGCCGCAGCTGCAGAGATGGAGAAGGGTTATTTAATCAAACCCAGGTTGAAGAGAATGAAACATGGATAACAAGAGCAGATTGAAATGAAAAATATGCCTACAGCCGGGTGGGGGCGGCTGGCTCTGCAGGAAGCCCTGAGCATCAAGGGACTGGCTGAATATCTGAGGGAAAGGTGGCGTCAGCTTACTGGGAGTAGACGCCAACTGCAGAGCACTGTGTGAAGATGGACAGACAAGAGCTGAGTTGAAATATACCATTTACCCTAAAGATAAACAAGTAACATCACTTCTTAGTTCCCTGCATGTGACCGTGTGGGGACTCACAGAGGTGCTGAAGGATAGAAAGATCTGATGTAGGAAGCCAAGACGTCTTCTCCACTGTGGAGGCTGTGCAGGGGAGTGAGTGGTTTGGTCCCTGGAGCCAGAGAGCTGGTGGAAAGAAAATAATTTCAGCAACATATGAAAGATTAATGGTAAATGCCTGCATGTTTCTATAAGCCACTTTCTTCCTTGAAAATGTCTTAAAATGTAGGCAAAAGACTACAACTTGATATCTTGATGTGTTGTCTCAATGTGGTCTCTGCATCTCCACTGACAGTAAAATAAGGTGACTTCATGCAACTGTGTGACAACACTGAAATACTAATGGATTCAGTAACTCACACTGACACTTGAGTGTATGATTATATGGTCAATATGGATTTCTCATGGCAAATACAAGGCAAGATAAGGTAAGGTAAAATTTTTGTGTTTTAGAAATAACTTCACAACTTTTAGTTTGCATGCCTACTATAATACAGTCCATTTACATGTGTGTTCATAGTGTTTCAGATACATTTCCTTCTTTTGTTTGAAATAACGGACAGCATGGTATGTTGATTTAATCATAAATTCTGACCTGATTAGTCTCTGACCCTCAAAGCCTTTGAGTGTCGCCCACTGGCCGTAGCATCGACCGTCGCCAGCTTCAGAGCAAGCCGATAGAGGTTTCCATGGCAGCACGTCTGTGCAGGCGCTCAGAGCGTCAGGGAGAGAGCTGCCGTGCATCATGGGAAAGGGGACGGCACCATAAGCAGCCACCACCTAGAAATGTATTTGTACCAGTCACCTTAAGCTCAGAGCCTTCTCTATAGAGACGTGAACATGTCAAAATAAAATCGCAGCAGTACATCACCTTTCTCCCAGATACAGCCATTGTATCTGCCATCTGCCACATGGGGACGCTGTTGTTCCTCAGCCTGTAAGGCAAAGTGAGGGCGTCCAGGGCCAAAGCCAGGACAGCGCTGGAGTGGTACCACTGTGAGGGCTGGCACAGAGGACAGACAGTGACAAACAGTCAACTCTCTAAAGTCAAAATCTTGAAGGAATTGATTCTAATCCAGTTTTATCTAAACCTGTGGTTTAGTGTCGTTCAGAGGTCAGAAAGATCTTACCCTAATTCAAATAATGTCATTTAAAATGTCAAAATAAGACAATGAGAAGCCATTAAACATCTCTCAAAAAGTCTAACAATAATAATACAGTAATAAACAAAAACTGAAAAGCTCACATCATAAGTTAGGAGGGGGAACGCTGTGGGGGAGAAGGGTCGTCTGCCTAGTCCACCACGCAGGGTCAGCGGGCAGAAGAAAGAGCTGTTATTGGCCAAGTGGACAGTTGCTAATGTGCTGTTTAATTGGTGGTAGAAGTCCTTTATTGGAGTCTGATTGCACAGAAAGAATACCATGAGTAATAAGTAGGGAAGCCCATTTACAAAACAATAGCTTTTACAGTCCTCTCACAAAACAGTAAGAGATAAAATAGCCACAGAGGTACCCAGCTGACGGGGTTTGACTCACTGAATTTGAGTAACTGACAGGTGCTAACCCCCAGGTTAGGATGCCTCTGCCGCCGTAAGAGTCCTGCAGCATCTCTATGACCTTTGACCCCAGGCCAGCGAAGCCATCAGCCAGGTCACACAAAACCTGGAAACCCTGAGAGGATGCAGAGAGAGGAGGGATAATGAAAAGAACAAGAAGAAGATGTTTGACCAGTTACCAATGAAACACGTCAGAAGAGAAGTGTGGAAAATTGAAGAAAACCGCTGAAAATTCTGAAATAACCTACAGCTTTTTAATGTAATTCAGTACAAATAAACCCTTTAGTGGGAGGGATGGATAAATAAATAAATAAATAAATAAAATGATTTACCTGGAGGTAATCACACTCCTCAACAAAGAAGTGCAGTTTGTCCTCCAGCTGCTCGAGCACCGGCCCCTGCAGGAGGGCCTCTCCCTGGCCAAAAGCCTCCAGACGGTGCGCCTCCCTGGACAACCACACATACAAATACACATAAATACAGAGCTGTGTTGTGACTCATTGAATACAACACAAGAAAATAATAAGATATAAATATAATAATGATATTATAATATTATAATAATAATAATATACTTGCACCCCAATTAGTGATGTAACATCTTTTTTTCAGCTATGAAAAGGTTAGACCAGCGGTTCTCAACCTTTTGTAACTTAAGGCACATTTCTGTTTGTTAAAATTCCCTGGACCAGCTTCCCAGAAAAAAAACTGGGCTGTAATATGTTATACCACTGTCCGTTGTAATGACCAACATACATATTCTCCTTACCTTCTGGGACATAATGAGATTAAGTCATGGTGTGATGAGGGGGAGGCGAACACGCAGCGTAGCTTTCAAAGTTGCTTTCAGTTTGTTTCTTGCCTTTGAAGTGGTGACGGTCACAAATCTTTTGTGGTCGTTTCAAAAACCGACCAATTCTGGGCGACTGCCTCTGAGGGAATGTTAGCTAGCTAACAGTGGTGGCAAAAACATGTTTGTCTCCGTCTAATGATTTGTTTTAATTTGATGCTTGTTATTTATCTGAATTCTTGAGATATAAAAATAAATAGTTTTGTAAGTTAACCAAAAAAAATAAAAGAATCTAAACGTTGCCTCTATAGCCCACTAGATGGCACTCTGAGGCCCATTAGTGGGCTGTGGCCCACAGATTGAGAATAGCTGAGTTAGACATCACTATTTAGACTGCAGCCACATGTTATGTTGCCATCAGTTTAGACTCACTGCTTTGTTCATGTGTCACCTTGTGCTATAATATACTCTTCACTACAATATATAACTCTCGATGCACTACGATGCACTCCCAGATTCACCATGTTATGCCTTATATGCTTGGTCATCCCATGAACATGTGCCTCTTCTTAGATTGATGAAAGTTATGTATTGTAAATGGGAGTGTAATTTTGGAATAAAGCTCTACATTTATTTATCAGTGGGAAACTACCAGGGTATTGGACCCCAAAGGTTTCCCTCAATCGAGCGTAGGAAGTCTGCACTTTACCCGTCATGGTTGTACTGGTGGATGACCGAGATGGTGCGAGGGTGCAGGTGGATCCTGAGGAAGTCAGACCACACCTTCACGCTGCCCTCCAGCTTGTAGCCCTTCTGGATTCGAGACAGCTGGCTGTTCACACTCAATGCACCTGCTGGCAGGAAGGGTTTACAGAGGGGTCGCTGCTGTGATCGACACAAAATCTTTGTTGTCACACAGAGATCGAAGACGGTTTGTCACAGGTTTTCTTACCCGAGCACTGAGGCTTGGCACTGGAGTAAAAATCTGCTTCAGCCAGGATCTCCCCTCTCTGGAGATAAAAAGAGGATAAGAAGGAGGATAAGACACTTAACTGTTTGAGAATATTTGCAGTACTATGCCTCTGCTGTAGAACTACATATAGTGGAAAAGCAGCCTGTTTCCTAGCCTGACTAATCAAAATTGAAGCATTAATTGCAGAGACAGAACAGAAAGGAACAGAACATATATAATACCACCAAAATCAAAAGAATACTTGGCATCATTGTCTCAAACAATATTGTGATGGAACATGTTACATATGATGAAGCTGCTCATCAGTTTTATTTCCACCTAAAAAACACTCACATCCAACTTGTCCAGATCTTCGAGAAAGGAGTTCTTCGCAGGAGGACTTTCTTTGTGTGTCATGACACTTCCCTCCCTGCCAGATGGAGCACATTTGTACGTCAAAAAGAAATCTTTAAGAATAAAGGAAGCTTTGTTGGATCTGATATATCCATTAATGTAGGTTTCAGTCATTATATATAAAAAGTCTCTCCAACAGAGAGCAAGCACAGGAACAACTGTTGTTGTTTAATAGTATTTTATTGAGGCCAAAAATCAATGTGTGATAGAAAGCATCAAGCAAACAACAGGTTGTGCTGTATCACAGTGATACACTGTACTGTAAAATCTGTGTGAACACACAGGATATGATGCACATGAAGAGACTCTCTGACTTACCATGTGACAGCAGAGGTGTCTTTGCCAGGGTCATACAGATTTCCCTCCTGCCGCAGAGTCCGAAGACTTCCTGTTATGTATAGAGTGACAGGCAGAAAGCAGGTGATTAAGCTTACCAAGTATCATCCTATATGTGTTACTGAAACTTTTTTGTAATTTAAATAACAAAAACAAACACTTTGATAAAGCCATTAAACTAGTACACAAAATGGATAACATTTAAATCAAAACGCCACCAAAAAAAAAAAAGTTAATTATGCTTCAATAAATCTAATCTAATGAAAGAAGTTACCTTTGAGATCCATGACAATGAGGCGAGGTGTGTGGGTGACATGACTGCCCGGAGTCTGTCCTTCACGAAACACGACATCGCTCTGGGTGTCACCTGGGGGCGTCTCTGGATCGTATGATAAAGACGCATCCTGCCAGCAAACAAAAGCCCATCGCCATTTATCGATCACAGACTGAAGCTAAAAATTACCACAAACTAGGGCTGCACGATATGGTCAAAAAAGCAAATTGCGATTATTTTGACAGATATTACGATTGCGATATGATTCATGATTAGTGGAAATGATCATTTTTGGATCACAATATTCTTTTTCATTAAAACTACTATCGTGGTGATGTGACATTTGCTCGAGTTTGTACCAAACAAACATGTTTTGTTTTTTTTACATCTGGAGAACCAGATTTTTAGCACAGAGCATCTCTGCAGCACTGCAGTGCTTCATTATTATGCCGTTTTGTTTTACCTTCATCAAATAATTGCAGCTTCCTGCGATTTGGATCTTGCACTTAGCCATATTGCGATTTCGATTATTTTGCGATTAATTGTGCAGCCCTACCACAAACACCACGATACATTCAGCTCCAGCTCAGAAGAAGTGAGATACTGCCATCAGGGAGGTGCTGGAAGATGTATTAATCAAAACATCAAACCTGACAATAACTCAGACTGAAAACTGACAACTACTTGTGCACAACTACTAGTTCAATGTTATTATTAATGTAGAGAGCATGCAGCAAGATGCAAGTGTGAACCGAGTGCAGACCTTTACAGAGAAAATTGATGTCATCATGATAAACTCCAGTCCAGTTAGTAGCAGAATAACAAAAGCAATTAAAGATTTTACGTTTGCGATATTGGGCTATATTAATAAAATTGACTTTTTTATATATATAATAAAGACAAATTGCAGTAACAAAATATTAATATCTAAATTAATATATTAATAAACAAACTTTAACATAATGATCATAAACAGAATAAATAGAAGACTTAACCAAAAGTCTTTTTTTTTCGTGAATCAATGCTCTCTTGTTGAGAGTTAATTTTCCTTGTCTTAATATTATAGTAAAATTTTTATTTGGGGTTTAGGGACAAAATAAGACACATGATGACATCACCCTGTAAAAAATTGTGATAGGCTATTTAACGGTTTTCTGATATTATAAAGACAAAGCCATTAGTCAAAAACATCACTGTTAACTGTTAATCAATTACGAAAATAATAATCAGTTGCAGCTCTAGTCTACCGTTTTCACTAAACTAACTGGTCAAAACTCCAGAGAGAGAGGGTCAATAAAACTGGCTTGCATCTGCATCACTCTACTTATTTAACACACTATTATTCTAAAATCTCCTTTAAGTTGTGAAGGGTTTTAGGTTTTAGGGAGGGAGCATTTGAGTGGTTTTATTAGAGCTTTTGATAAGAGACAGAGTCTGACTCATATGTAACTCCATCAGTATCAGTCTTCATCATTTAAACAGCAGCTAATTTATATATTTATCTAAATCTATTCCAAGTTATCTTGTGGCGTGAATAATCTGTATCACCTACTGTAGCATATCACCAGTTTCTGTGTCTCAAATAGACAGCTGACATGAGTCTTCATAATTAGCAGCTTTAGCATTATAAAGCCTGGTGGCTAACGTTATCTTTAAGTTTTAACTCCCGTGTGCTAGCTTATGGTCAGCTTAATATGGCTATAAAATGCACATTCATGGTGCTGCTAGCATTAGCTAGCTCTGCAGCTCAGAGCAGAAACAGTGCAGTCTCTAAAGTTTGACAACACATGCAAAGCTAACACTAGCTAGCTAGCTTAACGTTAGCCGCTGCTGTGTTCCTCACCTGCAAATTCCACCAGTGAGTCCCCACAAAGTTCGAATAATGTCCCAACTGAAGAGTGATGACTTCTCTACAAGGGTTACTCATCGTGATGGGAATCAACAATCAGGATAAAATATAAAATTCTCTGCTTTAAACATGATGGACATGTTCAGAAAAGACAGCACTCAGCAGCGACAACCTAACCGGAGGATGTGATATAAATTAGCTTCTGTGATTGGCTGGAAACGATGTATGAAGAAATTTGATTGGATGTACAAATGACATGAGCGTTAGAGTGTGGTTTCACCGTGCCATAGCCTCACGTGCGGTCTCTGCAAGCGATTACAAAGTTTTCTAAAAATGAAAATGAAAACGGACAGTTTTTATGTGCATTTTTGATGGAATATACACTATTTATGTCCAAATAAATCATGTAGATTATATACAAGTAAAATACAATACATATTTATTTGTTTTATTTTTATTTTGTGGGTTCGGCCACATGATTTTATGATTTTTAATAGCTGTGCCCTTGATTAGCCATGTTCACTACTGTCCCCAGGTCAGAAAAGAATAAACTGATTAAAAGTAATTTGTAACATATACTATGAGGGGTAACTCAACTTAAATCCTTAGATAAATAATAATAATTTGGCTCATATTGAGCTCACAATGCAGGTAAATGGAATGGTTGCAATGGTTGCTGTGATTGGCTGCGATTAATCTATATACAAAAGTAATCAAATGCAGGAATCGTTTGACTGGAGAAGTTTCGATCGATACCTTGAAGGTATTGAGAATCGACCCGAGTTGTCTCCCACATCACTTTTTAGTTTGATTTTCAAATCCAGTGTTTGTCACTGCTGGTGGAACATTATCCGTTAACAGTGACAAAACACGTCTCTAAGTGAGGATGTGTTGTAATTAATAAATATTAAAATTCTGCATTTTAATTTGATTTTTTTTAAAAATGTGAATTCTTGAGCACATTTTAAAATAACTAGCTTTGTAAATTACCAGAAAAATCACATATTTTACTTTGATCTATATACATTGCCTCTGCAGCCCACTAGATGACGCTCTGAGGCCCACTGGTTGAGAATGGCTGGTTAGTGTGATGATGTCAGATCAAAGTTTTAAAAAAGTGGCTTAAAATACAGTATTACATGCAAAAAAAACCGGTTACAATTAAGGGTGCAAATGTGCACTGTCCGAGCATGTGAATGCTGCTTTTTATGCCTTAATAATAAAAGATTATATATTATTATTATTGTTTCATCTTTAACATTATTCCAATGGTGAGTTCTAGTAGAAAAATGAAAAAATCCAGCTGCAGTTTATGTGTTGATTTCAACATGTTCACCCCAAAGTAAAAACATGTAGTGTCATATAATGAATTACTTTATGCAAGAATGTGGCATAAGAGAAGATGACTTGAACAAGGGTGTAAATGTACACTGAAAAACACACTATTGATTGCCAGTAATTTGAACCCTATGTGAACATGTTGGTCATATATTTGCCTTAACAAAAATATGCTATTATTACAGTGTCTTTGAAATTATTCTAATGCCATTAGCTTTAGTTTATAGAGAAATAAAAACCATATTCATCCCCAAAAGAGACAAATCCTTCACCGACTGGGTTTAATGTGCAAAGAGTGGAGGAAATTTACACAGGAGATCAGAAAATAAACATGTTTGATCACATTATTGATGACAAATGTTTTTCTACACGTGTGAGCAGTTTGTTTTTATTGACGGGCCTTCAGTGACAGATTTAGACTGTGGTGGAAATTTGTGACAAAGAAAAGACTTCCCTTCCCTATAGCTGAGTTTCTTCACTTCCTTTTAGGTGGTTTTGATACAGAGTCCAGACTGTTTGATTAGAGCGTTTACATGTTATTGCTGAACATGGAGACAAAAGGCTGAAACCAGTTGTTCAGCTCCACCATCTTGTCCTCCAGGGTGGACCGCATGTCTTCAGCGGTTTTCCGGAAGCGCTGATTGATGTCCTCGGCTGTGGTCTTAATCGTTTCCTTCATGTTGTCCACCTGCGACTTCAGCAGAGAATTCAGGGTGGTGATCTTTGCCTGGGCGTTGTCACGCACCTGAGTGAAGTAAGGGTTGAAACGGGTCTTCATGTCCTCCACGTTGTCTGAGGTGCGGGACTGAAACTCCTCAAGGTAGTCAGCAACTTGTCTGAGAGGACAGAAGAGTGGAATAGGACTCAAAGGTCTGATCTGATTTATCACATTGCTTCAGCACTTGGTACATTGTAAAAAAAAAAGAAAGTGTTTTTATATGTTGTATAAATAGGAAATAAAGTGTTGTATTCAGATCATTTAGGCTACTTAAATAAATGTACCATTACCTTAAAGTAAAATACATTAACAGTCCTAAATTCAAACATCTTACTGAATAAATAACAGTATAGAAGGTGCCTATTATCAACTAAATGTACTTATACTCTATCAAAAAACAAATATGCGTTATTTATATTTCTATTATATGGTTGGTTGGTTTATATTGATGCATATTACACAGCCTTGTTGAATATGTTCTGCACGGAAAGCAGTGGAACAAAGCAACTTAGTACATTTAGACCTACTTTACTAAGTACATTTGTACTAAGTGTAGATTTAAAGTGGGTACCTGTACTTGAGTACTGTACTTTATTTTCTTCTCCAATACATATAAAAAGATATTTAGACTAAAAAATAAGAAGAAGTGTTTGTTTTATTGTTTAGCAACATTGAATAAAAGTAGATTTAATGTGGATAATGTGGAACTGTTACAAATATAAAACACTTCTTCAGTGTACTAGACATAATAAAGTCCTTTACATCCCAACTTTTATCAAGATGGAATCCAGCATTTACTGTCTGGCACTCAAGATGATAAAATAAAGAACAAAAATTGGAAAATTGAATCATATGAACAATTTAAAATTTCAGGAAGTAGATATGGTGAGAGGTGTAGTAGACACCCCCACGGTTAGATAAGATAAATATACAGAATATTTACCTCATAAGGGGAAACACCCAAACAAAAAAGCATTTGGTTAAAATCTCTCTAAATGTGTGTATATAGGACAACAATTACTTTCACTATCAATTAATCTTTCAGCTATTTTGGCGATTGATTGAAAATGTTACAAAGTGAATGTCCATCATAATCCAAAACCCAAAGACATTCAATTCACAATGATATAAACCAAAGACGAGCAGCATATCCTAATATTTATGAATATTTATGAAGCTGGAGTCAGAGGAACTTAAAAAATGACTTAAAAGATTAACCGATTATCAAAACAGTTGATGATTAGTTTTCTGTTGAAGAACTAATCGATTAATCGACTCATGGCTGCAGCTCTATATGTTCAAATCAGTTTACTTCACCAGGATAATCCACTCACTATTGATGTTTTTTGGGGACATATATCAAAAAGCATAAAGTATTTGAAGAAGAACCTGCAAACTGCAAAGTCCTCATAAGTTCGGTTAGTATCTTACTGGACAGAGTTCCCCGTCAGCCTCCAGTGAGCGCCTCTCTGCTTCACCCACCTGTTGATCTCCTGCGTGTCCTTGTTGAGCCGTTTCTTCAGCTTGCGGGTGTAGGTGGAGACCCTGACCCTGACGTCCTCGGCGTTCTGCTCCATCATGGTCTGCAGCTCCAGGCCGTACTTCTCCATCTGCTCCCGGGCCTCGCTCATGTGTTCGTGGAGTTTGTCAGCCAGCTTCTGCAGGTCTCTGGCCAGACGCTCTGCTACCTCCTGGGTGTAGGGGGCCAGCTTGGTCTGCAGGTCGTCCTTGTACATGCTCAGCTCAGACATGCTGTCCTGGATCAGGGTGCTGTTGGAGGGGAGTTTAGGGGATTTTTGTTGGTGTTTTTGTGAAGCATTGGGGATCCAAAAATAAAGGCCTCTTTCAAGATGAAAATAGAAAACAAAACATGTACTTTCTTTGCAAATTAAATGTAGATCCATCTGCAGGAGTTCTGTTTTTACCGAGCCTTTCCGAAGTTTTGACTGAAAGGTTGAGTAAAGACATCTCCGTCAGCAGCTCTTTACGTGTCTCACCTGCTGATTAACCTCCTCACACTGAGCTGAGGGCAGAGTGTGTGTTGTGTAACAGACGGCTGAAGGTTTTTTGTTATCAGTGCAACACACTCGAATCAGTCTGACAAGAACATAAAGACCCAGATAAAAACTATTTGGTTCATGTTACAGTGTCCACTAGAGCTGGAAGAATCAATTACAAGCAATAGCACAATCTAAAAATACTCAATCAACAAGTTAATATAAATTTAATATGAGTTTCAGTCTGACTTTTGTGTTTTTGAGTTTATGTGAAGTATTTTTTAAACACACACAAAAAAAGGCATTGCATTTACTCAATAATACCTGCACTAAACTGTCTTATATGTATACCATAGAACTCAATTCCCCTGTTTATTTGTCTTAATCTATGTTGAAATTAATGTTGAAGTCCACACATATACTATAAAAAGAAAGGAAAAAAACTGAATTTAAAATGCTTCCTGGAGCAGGTTTTTCAGATTAAAACGGCCAATAATATCTCACATATCTCAGAAACATGAACAATGTACAACTGTCGGAGTCAGGTTTGTACATTTATAGCACATAATGTGTGTAATTCATACAGGTGTTCAGTAAGTTATATTATTTTGATAACTACATCCATTACTGCGACATAAATGAACTCACTCCAGTTCTCTGCTGATCTGGGAGCTCTGGATTCCTTTCACCACTTCATCCGCCCTCGAGTTCAGATCTGTGAAATAGTCGTTGAACTTGTCGACTGTGACCTCCCAGGGGGTTTTCTCCTGAGGCACGCTTCTTGCATGGCAGCCTAGTTTGACCGGAGACAAACATCTCAAATGTTCACTTCCAAATCTTTTAGATGGGGAATAAAACAAGAGTGGAGTGTCGTTTTGCTTCTTTTAAATTATTATTATGAGTGTGAGAGAAGCCTAGAGTAAGCTGTATTTTCAAAATAAAAGCCCCCCCACCCACCCCCCCAAAAAAGAAGGAAGGATCTTTCAACAGGCTTCTGGAGTGCTGAAGACTTTCAAAATAGAAATATCACTAAGTTTTTCTTTCCTTCTTCCTTCCTTGTCTTTTTATTTTTCAGCAGTCAACAAATTGCCAGCTCTTACATGCATTTTCTTTTGCTAGTTATTATTTTTGGTTCATTTATCCTTTAGTTATAGCCTAAGTGTATAATTTTCTTCCATGCTTAATATACATTTTTAAAATAATTTATAATTTCAATAAAAATATATATATTTTTTTAAATCTAATTAAAAACGTGAAGAAGTTTATCTCACCAGAGCTTTTTGTGTCCCAAAGAAGAAATTTTGAACTAACCTGAGAGGACAGCCAGCGCAACGATTACCGCAAAGACCTTCATGATGACCAGAAATAAGGACACCTGGAATATCATTCAATAAATAGGTTAAAATGATCTCAACACAACACGTAGTTTACTTACTAAAAGCTTAAACATTTCACCCACTGAACATTAATGAAGACCTTTTTTTTAACGTCAGATTTAACATTTTATTTTTCTGAATCATCTTTGTGTTCTTTAGTGACAATGAATGACAACATTAACATTGCAAATTATTGTACACAGTTACACACAAATCCCTAACTTTACTCCACTGCTACAACCAGCTGTTAAATATTTATAGAAATACTCTGTGACTTACCTCAGTGATCCTGATCTGTGACGCCTGTGAGACTGACTGAGCTCGTCAATCAGTATTTATACAGCTTAGGCGTCGTCATCGATGTGATCCAATGAATGTCAGCAGGATTGCTGACCTGTGTCCGAAGTTCCCAACATGAACTGCGTTGTTGTCATCTTTTATTGCTGTACGTGTTATTTTGGCTCCACGTCACACGCTGAAAGGACACACACACGCAAGCACAGTGTGGCGTGGGGTTAAAGCTTCTGAATCATATAGTCTGATATTAGTACGATCAGTTTAGCACAGTTCTTTAAATAAAATGGGATTCTGCCTTTTTCAGGTGACTCTAATCAGAAGAAACTCTGATTTTTACACTGTCTTTGTGTGTCACAACCACAGTGCTACTGATAGCACGACAGCGAACAGGCCAAAAGTCACTCTGGTATCATATTATTGTCCAGCTGATCTGGTCCATAGTGTTCTTTAACGACCTGCATTCATACAACTTCTATTAGACGGGAAACTTTCCACCTTCAGGACGGATCGTACAGATATTATTGATAAATAACGTTTGTGGAAATTAACTTTTGGCCTTACTGTTGATAAATATATAAAAAAGACATTGACAACCAGCAGACGATTTGTGGACAACACATGAGTGCTTTCAGACTCTCATTTTTCTTTTCTTCTAGTAAACTACTGTATAATCTGACCTCCTCAGGCCGTGACGATGGGTCACAAATAGACATCGCCTTATTTTGAGGGGTCACAAGGCAAAAAGTTTGGGGACCACTTGATTCAAGTGTTGCTTTGAACATTCAGGATATTTGAAAGGATTTTATTTGCACCCATTCTATGTAACTCTGGTTGTCTCAAGACTTTTTGGTCTTCTTTAGAATCATCCTCATCCACCCACATGGCCCTGATGAAGGCCACAAGCCAAAACAGTTCTGACAGTAAAGTTAATAAAAGTGTTGCTGGAGTTTTGACCTCTTCCCACTTTTCTCCACACACTGTGGATGTTGTGCCAGAAATCCTCCTTCTACAAGTCTTTTTGGTAAAACAGTGGCATCATCATCACAAAGTTAAAGATACACTGTCAAATTGTTTCTTTTATTCAGGTTTGTTTTCATTCGGCACTTTTTCTTTCACTGCTGATGCCCCGCCTTTCTTTGTTTGATGATTTACACAGAGCTATCGGAGGTTAATCAGAAAGTTGTGATGTATTTATGGTGAAACAGTTCCAAACCCCCAATCCAACAAAGTCTGCGATTTCCCAGCCTGATCCCAACCCGATCTGAGCCCGACACCAGTAAGATCTCTCTGACGTGAACAAAAACAGACACACCAACAATCCTAAGAAGTACATTTATTATAAACTTCCAAATAATCATGCCCACAAATATCATAACTGACTCGGGGAAGCATGAATTCAATAAAGGATAGTGATCCAGCAGCAGCAAATGAGAAAATAAAGATTTACAGCCTTCATTGATGAAAGCGTTACAGAAACTGCAGAGCAATGGTTCAAAAAAATAAACTCTGCTTATTTGCAAGTGTTGTGAAGAAAAAGAATTACATGAAGGCTCCTCCAGCATCCTCCCTGCTGTGCTGAAAACGAAATAACGTGCCAGTAACGCACGTAGGCATGCATAGGTATAATATTTATAATATAACCAATATAACAATATTTCATACGCAATGAAATCGCCTAGTCACAGCCCAGTCCGACCTGAATCGACTCAACAGGCTGTGCTGCACAGTTTGTTAAACTGCCGTTTTATGTTCCAAAACACAAATCTTCCTTTTTGTCAGTGTTACGGTGCTGAACACAGAGACGGAGGCAGAGAGCAGTTTAAAGTCAGTTTAATGGCAGATTGGAAGTGAACTGGGCTTGGGGCTGGAAGCGGGGTCCAGGTGAAGAGGCTGATAGTGGAGGGAGCTGAGAGGGTCCCAGGAGGGAGACAGCTGGGTATAAGTAGAGGCTTGATTATGATGATGAGGTGCAGCTGGGAATGGCTCTGCTCTGACTCACAGACAAGGGAGGGGAGAGGGAGAGACTGCAGACTAGGCTGATGTGGAGGGTGTGACTGTTTACAACATGCTGGTGTGTGTTGGTTTTCATTTCGTGCTGATTTATAGTTTAAACCATCAGTGAGGTGGCTGTTACATTTACAACCACCTATTTTACAGGTTACTTCTGAAATTAATCTGGCACCTGTGCCCCTAAGTGTGTTGAGAAACTGACAAAGTGTATGTTTAGAGAAATAGTGCTGTCTCTTCTCTTGAAATCTACATAATCTGGTTTAAATATGCCTCGGTGGGATTATCTTTGACGTGTAAATGTCTCTGCTTAAAAATGTTATTAGCTGGTTTTTTTTTAAATTCCACTTCAAATACAAAGAAAGCGACGTCACATAATACATTTAACCTATTTATTGTTGTTTTACAGATGGAAGCTTATAGTTGTAAACAATAACACAATGGAGGAAATACTGACATTATTCAGAAGTTTGTCATTGAGAGCATCTTTCATCAACATAAAAACATAGAAAATGAGGTTTTGCAGCTTTTCTCTGTCCCATGAACTCCACCCTGAGTCAACAGAGATAGCCGATGATGAGGAGGTAGAGACAAATTCACACACGAGTAGAGATATTAGTCCGTTTACTGTGTCAACTTCAGGAAGGACCTCCACAGAGCCGTCAGCTGCCTCTTCAGGTTCTGGGCGTCGGCGTCCAGCTTGGCTCTCAGCTCCTCTCCGTATGGAGCCAGGCTCTGCTGGATCTCCTGGGTTTTCTGGTTCAGCTGGGTCTCAAAGCTCTTAGCCAGCGGGGCCATGCTCCTCTGAAACTCCTCCAGGCTCTGCTCCATCTTCTCCTTTATCTCCTTGGTGTAGGGAACCATCTGGGCCTGCAGCCCGTTCACGTTCTTATCCAGCTGCCCCTTCAGCTCCTGGCTCCTCTGCAGCAGGACGGCCTTCAGGGCCTCAGGATCCATGGCGTTAGCATAAGGGACCGCGTCCTTCTTCAGCTCCTCCACCTGCCTCTGCAGATCCGCTACCAGCTCCTCTGCATAGGGCTGCAGGCGGGTTCCCACAGCGGTCAGATCCTTCTCCAGGCGGGTCTTCAGCTGCTCGGCCTCCTGGGAAACCCTAGACATGAGGTCCTGGGTCAGAGGAGCCACCTGAGTGCGCAGAGCGTCGGTGAGCTTGTTGACGGCGTCGGTGCTCTCAGTGATGAGGGTGCTGCAGAGACACAAGTCATGTGGGTCACAGGGCATGAAAATCTTTTAGAGTGTTAAAACTGTTTTTAAAACTAAATGTAAATGTGTCTTTAGAATTGTTAGACTCGTACTTCACGTCCTTGCCCAGCTGGGACTGTCTGATCTGCTTCAGAGAGTCCTCTGCGGTCATGGTTGCTTTGGCAACGTAGTCCCAGAAAGCATCTTTCACCATGTCGACCTGCTGCTTGGGCTGATTCTGCCACACAATATTGGCATTACAACCTGCTGAAAGGATAGAGATTAAACCATTTATCGTCCCACGTTGAACACTGGATACCTCGTGCTGTTCATTTTCAGCAAAATAATAAAACTTTTCTTACCGGTGAAAACAGCGAGGGCGAGCACCAGCAGGACCTTCATGACTGACACTGCAGCTGAGAAGAAACATGGAAAAATTATCTCTTTGTGGTTATTTTTCGGATCATAACCTGAAAAGTGACATCCTCCTTCTGGTGTCTTACCTGTGTGAATGAGTCAGTGAGCGGCTGAATACACAGTGTGTGTTCTGCACAGTTCATTGCTGTGTAGGTATATATAGGCCGCTGAGTCGTATAGAAGAAAACACAAGAGTAAAGTCCAGACGCTGAGTGCTGCGCTGTCACTGCTGCTTCCACATCACAACAGTGCGAACAGTGGTCTGCAGAGACGACATCATCGCTATCTGATTAAACCTCATGCACATTATGCATCACCTCATTATACCAGACAGCTTTCAATAAATATTTGTTTTTTATTTATTTATTGTTGTAATGTCTGTCTTTTATCAGAAAAATAATTAAGTTTAAAATTCCACGTTGAATATGTCACACTCACACATTATATAGGTTATGTATATGCAAATGTCCTTGACCTGGTATTTTATTAATCTTTATTTTCTATGTTTAGAATGACAAATAAATGTCAATGTTGAAATTTATGTTGTTGTTGAAGCCAAACATTTGAGACTGAAATAAGCAGGCAATACTTTCACTAAAGAAAACTTTGAAAAATAATAACAAGGTCATATTTGAGCTAAATGCTAGCCTTAGCATGCTAACATCTTCACAATGAAAATTGATGCTAATGTGCTGACGATTAGCAGGTATAATGTTAACCCATTGACTGTATATAAAGATGGACGACATGAGGGCTCCGAATAAAGTGAAGCCAAAACATCTTGATCTCCCCCTGGTGGCTGGCTGCAGTATAGGTCATAATCCCACCCCTCAATGTTATCAGATAGGACTTGGGTCAAATAAAAAAAAAAAAGTACAGATCAAATAAATTTCTCCTAAAGATGGTTCCTGTCATTTTAGGTAGTTCTTATCACGCTGATGTTTGTTCAAGTGTTAATTTTTCTGATCAGTTTGGTTTTAATTAG